>JAYMFT010352339.1:0-22941 GCA_038088735.1 Panulirus argus
AGAGAGCGACTGTAATTCCATGTGAGAGAGAGAGAGAGAGAGAGAGAGAGAGAGAGAGAGAGAGAGAGAGAGAGAGAATAGAGAGTAGAGTAGACTGAATTTCTTAATCAACACTTGTTTATGCTGAGGGACAGAGAATAGATGACCACTGAGAAATCTAGGCATCCCTATTGACTACCCGAGTAGATGTTCAAAACAGATGGACGCTGATCATTTGAAGAGATGGAAGTTAATTTTCCCTGTTAAACCTTCAGCTACAAACAGATCACCAAGTGGATGAAAATATACCCATATAAATGTGAATTATTCATTACAACAGATATGTAAATTGAGGAAGTGTGTAAATACAAGGGAGAGGTTCTGAGTTTAATTCTTCTTCTGATGTAAGACTCGGAAGCTCTCACGTGTTTACTCACCATCACAATTTACATACTTATATAAATAAAAGCTAATCTCCCCGATGGGTGGAAATTTATTCGGTAAATAGATGTAAATTAGGTGTGTATACTTAAGGTTATTGGTTATGGAAAAAAAGTTACCCAAACATGAAAATTACTTATCCAGATATTTTGAAATTGGTTGAACAAATAGGATAAGATTGGTTAAGACAGGAACCAATTATCCTCTCAGATGGAAAATGGGTATCTAAAGAGTTTCATCGATTATTGCCTCAGAATTGGATCCAGAGAGACTGAATCTTTTTGTTGTACGTGAAGGAAAATTATTCCTAAGGTATGCAGAAGGTTGGAGACTGGTTAGCTGGTAGCTTAACACTGCTGTCCGACGCCTGGACCTTGCTGATTCTTTGAAACATCCGGCCATGTTAGACAGGAGACTTGTTCAAGCAGACGAGAATTTGCTTATCTTAGGCAGAAGCGGTAAACAGATGAAAAGAAATCAGTCATATAGATGCAGCGTGATGGAAACTTGGAACTCCAATGGAATTTCTTTTTCAGTATTCCTTCCTTATCTAATCTGATATTGATGAAATGTAAATCAGGATTGCTGGACCAAATACATTAAGTGTGTAGATATTTTAGTCACAAGAAATTGTTCCCAATGTACGTACTTTTTTCTTGGATTTTTGTGCAACCGATACCAGAAGGTCGTCGTTAGACTCCCAACCAATCGGCAAACACACAAAATAACCTCCCCCCAAAAATATTGTGTTTTCCCAAGGATGGCTGGTGCGTTATTTGAGCTATAGGCCTATCAATTGCCAAGGGTCATTAAGGCCGCCAACGTCAAGTTATATCCTCCAACCGAAGAATCTTTACAACGCTCTCTTCAGGCGTTAAGTCCAAGACAACGCTCTCAGTGCATATACACGTCCCTCGATCGAGTCCTCCGAGTTCGCAGTTAGAACTTTAACAGTTGAATTAGTACTTCCTTGTACTAATACCGTCACATTATATGTAAACATCACTTTCATTTTCCATCGGCTTTATAATTTCCCTTTTTAAAGATTCACTTGTAGTTTTTCTTTTCTTGTTGACAATGTGTGTGGGTTGATCTTCGTGAAGAGTAAAATGCTTGCAGACCATCTGTCACGAACCCAGGAACGCACCAGAATCTTGTGTGGGTGGGAAGCTCTCGCAACGCACTTCCTCCGCCTTTCTGATGCATTATATATAGACTTGTCAAAACCCGTGAGCCAGATGGACTCGAAGCCTGACGTGGATGAACAGTGTAGCAGTTTTATCTCAGTCTGTCACGAGAAGTGGATCAGATTTTCCATTTCTCTCTCTCGTATTTTTCAGATATTTGGAAACCTTGGCTTCCGCATGAGCTGTCTTGTGTTAGCAGAGTTGGTTTATTTTTTCCACTAATGTCAGTCATGCCTCTTGTACCATGCATTTGTTACTTTTATTTATTTGACTCTCCTTTTTCAATTTGTTGGGAAATTATTGAGTAGCTACCGGTGGGTATTGCTTTTTCTTTGTTTTGTTTGGTCTGTTTTCATTGTATTTGCTTCTCCTGTAATTTGAGTTGCATTAGCATGTATTTGTGTTATAGCTTTACCATGTTTTCTGAAGTGTTCTTGTATGAAGGTGTCTTAACCTTAGCGTTCTTCCTTGTCTGTTATAGTGTAGGTGTCTGCCTTGTGTTGTCCTTGATGTACCAATCCTCAGGCTTATGTTTTACTTGCTGTGCCATTCCTTTGTCCTGTGTTGTCCTTGCTCTACTATGCCTGTCTTGTGTTGTACTTTGTGTACCATGTTTCTGTCGTGTGTTGTCCTTGTGATTGTTTTTTCAACAGGATCACTTAGATACAGTATCTTGTAGAACTGATTACAAAACGAATCCCCAGCGAATAGTGGGTACATTTTAAACAGTGAATAACAGACACACTTGACGCCCACTGAGGCCGTGTCAAGAGCGGCAGCCTTGCCCTCTGACTCCGTGAGTGAGATCCGGGAACCTGTGGGGGCGAGAGAGGGAAGGCAGGTCTCTGGTGTTAACTGTCGGGTCAGAGTGGAGAAGTCTGTAAAGATCATGCAGACTCGAGGGATGAGGAGGAGGACAGGGCGAGCAACGCCGCACTGTTGCCTTTGTCTTGTGTCGTTCTTGCTTCACCAAGTCTCTCTCTCCTGTTTCCATTGCTTGGCCCAACCCTTCGGCTTTCATGGTCCTAGTTCTGTTGTGTCTCTATATGTACAGTGACAGTCCATAGGGTCATGGAATGTACGTAAGGTTAAAGAGAAAACGTAGAGAGATAATAAGGTTCCGTTAGAATTTGAAAAGCGTATTTCTCACAGTGGAAGGAAGGATCTTAAAGAATTCTTTAATATATGAAGAACAAGAAAAATGTTAGAGATATTATAGGTTTGTTATAGCTAACTTAACAGCGACAATAAAGAAACAACTTTCTTGTTGAACCATTCATTTCTATTCGGTATGTACTATGTAGCAAGATGCTTCAAAAACATCAGAAGCACAAAACATTGTCAGGAACAGAGAATGA
The DNA here is from genome assembly GCA_038088735.1 of Panulirus argus. Lineage (NCBI taxonomy): Eukaryota > Metazoa > Arthropoda > Malacostraca > Decapoda > Palinuridae > Panulirus > Panulirus argus. The sequence continues at coordinate 2,966 of JAYMFT010352339.1, forward strand.
AATAAACAGACATACATAACACTGACGAGTATGAGGGACTATACGTACACGTTTAGTAATGTTAAATATAACTTGTCGTGGTGACCTCCGAAAATACTAAAAGAATGAAGCAGACAAGTTGCATTTCCTCACCGGAACAGTTAATTAATCGCTACATGGAGGAAGGTTTCAAACTGACCGGAAACTCGCCAATGAAACTCGAATTCACACAAAAAAATATGCACTTTAAAGTACCAGCTTCGTGAATCGCCATTATGTTTCGTGTTGCCTGTACTTCCCATGTATTATTAGTCTTTGCTGTATCATTAATGGGTCATTAATTTTAACAACGAATTGTATTCTTAATAATAGTAATCCATAACAGCTGGACACTAAGGACTGTTTTATCTCACCACTACTAAACACCACCATCAGTGTAGACCAAACATTATGGGGTACTGAGTTGAGTTGGTTGGTTATTTCGGCTTTAGTCCCTCTCAGGTTGCCAGGGTCATTAAAGGCGTTGGCTTCGTTTAGAGACCATTACTCGAGAACACCTGAACACCTTCAAGATAATTCTAAGGCCACACACACTATCACTTCGCATCTGGGTCTTGGTATTATGTTTTCTCTCTATTTACTGTATGAGCGTAAGAGGTTCCACAATAGATTAAGAGATCCTGTGTTACTGGAGTTAATGGCCCTCCCTTACTATATGCCCAAAAGGCCACGATCCGTTTCCTGCGAGTTATACTTATAATGCAAACCTGTATTAGTGGCAGTTTAAAGCACAACTTACCCCAAGACCTGGCTACCTGCTCCCTTGTCTGGACACAGAGAACGAGAAAAATTATCAGCATTATGTTGTTTTGATTTCTATCTTACAAATGGTTACTCGTCATTTATTTATTACACATACAGAACCAGAGGATGTGATCAAGTTAAATGAAAATAATACTGATGTAATTATGTGCACGTTAGCAGTGGCAGTTTGCTAAGTTCGGTGTCATTCGCGTTGCTTCTGTCGATCCACTAATAACACCACGTTAGTCACGACACGTTGGAGTGATTATGATCATTTGCCAGTGATGGAAGACAAACCTTACTAACTCATCATGCTGGGAAAGAAAGAGGTAAATATCAAACTGGAATTGCACTTGGATAAAATCTATTCCCGAAGCTCAACAAGAGTAGAGAATTTGTTGCACCTGTAGAGCTGCTGGTGATGATAATGTGTTCCTCTCATCATTTGTGTTGTGTCATGTCTCCAGAAGGACATGTGTGTTCTAGTCTCCTGAAGAGCAGACAGATCAATCATATGTGTTCCGGTCTTCTGAAGATCAGACAAATAAATCATATCCAGTTCCAGTCTCTCGAAGGAAGGAAAAGTGAATCATGTGTGTTCTAGTTTCCTGAAGAACAGTCAAATGAATCGTACGTGTTCCCGCTTCTTCAGAATATCATTTACCACAAATGCTTGATTTGTATTCTTAGATTCTTCTTACGCATTTTTTTCTTTGGGCACATGTTTAAGTGTGCATTTGACTTTACTGAAAACCTGCCTCCTCCCACACTGCGAGGCAACACTGCAGGAGTGTTGAACGGCGAGGCTTCAAGTTTGATATTTAAAACATACGCAGAATCAGAGCAAATGAAAAATGAATTACAATTTCAAATGTTTCCTCTCAAAACAGTGTCTAAACGAAGTTAATAAATATAGAATATCATTTCCATGATATTCAATAATCAGGTCCTATGTGTATTTATGTATCTGAGTTAAACAGCGTGAATTTTGCCTTAACATCGTTGCTTCCATTTTCTACGGGGGTGAAGGCGACGTGGGTTGAAATGCCCCAATTTTTCCTGCCCCCCGCCCCCAGGACCTGGTCACATTTGTGGACACTCCAGACTGTGAGTAGTACTATTAGCAGGCGTTGCTGCAGAGATACTGGACGAAGCGGTTGTACTGCTCATCATATAACTTACCCAAACTAAAGAGGAATTCCGATGACTTTCTAAAAAAACTCACTAAAGTTCGTGCTGGTGATAAACACATGTGCTGCTCTGACTTGAAACAAAGAATTGTACTGGCGATAAGAGCGCTATTGATTTCTCTTACGTACCATAGAGATCTCTGGCAGTGTCGGGGGCTGGCTATTGTTGGTACACAGTGTTTGTTGATTTGCAGGTAATTAAACTTAGAGGGTTGTGAGGCCTATAACTGGCCCGCCAGTGTGGTCTTGGTCTTGGTTGGTTGGTCGTTTGGGCTTCAGGCGTATCAGCTACTAGGATCATTAATGCCGACAGTGTCAAGTTATAACAACCAATCGAGAGATCCTGATCACCTCCTACAGGTGTTCAAGATGATCCTAAGATCATACATGCCGTCACTGTATACATGACCCATGTGATCTTAATGACCATGCGCGTGGTGAGATTGGTGACCACCCTGGCTGACAGGTGGCCCAACTGCTTCCTGACTGTCATGGTTGCCGTGGCTGGCGCCCCCAGCGCTCCCTCCGTCAGCACGAGTGCATCGCTGGTGCTTCTGACGCCGGAATAATTCTTTACGCAGGTGGTCGACGTCACCATCATCCTCCCCCACCTGGTCAGGGGGAGGGGAACTGCTGGTCCTCCCCTCTCTGGTAGGTAGTAGGTGGTTGGCAGCCACCGACCAGAGAGGGATATTACCGAAACTACCCGCCTGGGTATCGGGGGGGGGGGTCAGTGATGGTTGCTCAGTGGTTGTCAAGTATAATTCCTTTGCCCTTGTTTGCTGTCTTTTCTTTCTGTGTCATCCATACGTTGGCCGCTGGTTTTCATTCCACAAAAATACACTTCCGTCTCATGCATAACACGAATTCACATAATTCACACGACTCATTCTTCGGAACTCTAGATTTTCCTGCGGTGAGCGTTACGCGCTAGCCCTGCCTTTTGGCAAACTCTTGTCGAAAATACTTGTAAGTATTCTGAAATACATTTATGCATACGAGAGCTCACACTCATACATACAGAAGAGAGGGAGAGAAACAAGGAATACAGTAAGAAAAAGAAAAACGGAAAACGTCAAACGTGGCAAGAGGACGGAGCAGCCCCGACAGCAATGTAGAGAAGGCAGGAGTGTCAGGAAATGCTCAAGTCAAACAAAATAATGTACACGAATGTTGAAGGAATAGCAATTAATCGCAAAGAGCTGGAATTCAAGGGTCATACAAAGGAGAGTGCACCTCATGTTGTCGGAGTCGTGGAAACAAAGCTTTCTAAAGAGACGAGATCTCACCTGTTCTGCCCAGAAGGAAAGAGAAGGCAAAGGAAGGGGAGGATTGGCCCTCTTGGTAAAGGATAACCTTAATTTCATGCAACATTGGAGGATGACACATTCGGGCAATACATAGTTGGAAGCAATAGGGAAGAAGTGTATCGTAGTAATAACGAAATTCAATTCTCCAAAGAATTTTATCAATCCAGAACAAAAATACAATAAGGGAACAATTGGGTTGGTAATGAAACATTAAAACACTCAACTCTCTGATACTGCAAAGCACTGGAGGACCTTAGATTCTCATGGTGACAGGGAGTCATGAAGACAAGTTTTTTGAGTAAATACGAGTATTTTCTATACCCACATGTCGGTGAAAACGTTAGGATGAGTGAGACTGATACACCATCATTGTTAGATCCTATCTTCACACATACTGTCATGGATATTGAGAGCATTATATATGATACACCGGTTCAAAAAGGCGATCTTGTAATGTTCAAGTCTAGTGATGCGGTGCATGACGATGATAAGAGTAAAGATGAGACAAGACCTATACAGGAGATATAATCTTGGGATCTACATAAATGTCAACAAAATCTATGGCAACATACGTTGGGAAATAGTCAGTAGCCAGGAACCAGGACATTGTGGTGAGAGGTTCTATGAAATTTGCAGTGAAGGATTAGTGACATGGGTAGGTCTTGCCTTAAATACAGAGGGAAAGTTAAGAGAGAGTAAAAAAAGACTTAAAAAAAAAAGGTTTCAGAAAGCAAAAGAGCTTCGAGATGTGCAGTATCGAAGATATGGGCGGTACTCCAGCCAGCCAACGTATGAAAGATAAGTGATCATGGAACGATAAGAAAGGAGGAACAAAGAAACACTGTAAAGAATATTGTGGACAAGGCAGGAAAAAGCTCAAAGTCTTTTCAGTGATTAAACAGAAGTCAGCTGTATAACTAGCTCTAATATGTTTTCACATGTGAAATGGGATGGGGAGGAGGTTTTTCGAAGATGTTGAGACATCTAGAAAAGACATTAACAGATTACTAAAAGGTCTTGACCCGTACAAGACTCATTATCCTGGTGAAATTTCACCATGTGAGCTGAAGATGCCTGCAGTAACACTAGACAAACTTCCTGAAATACTGATGGAAATGCCACTAGAGAAAGCTTAAGTGCCAAGGGAGTGGAAAAGGGCTGACGTCATACCTGTCTTTAAGAAAGGAGACAGCGAAAAGGCAGTGACCTGTATTGTCCCCAACCTGCTCTCAGAGTCCCATAGGAGAAAGAATGTGAGCTGGCAAACTCAGTATAGCGTTCATGTAATATGGTAAGGGAAATATTCGGCAAGATGTTTACGTTCTACATTTGGCCAGAACTAGAAAATGTTTCACAAGTTTCGTCAACACACTTAAAGAAGCATAAAGAGCTAATAGAGAAGGTCCTGAGGATGTTACCGAAATTAGGAGAACTGAGTTATTACAGGGAAAGATTAGAGGCTTTAGTTATACCCGCCATGGATAAGAAAACAGTAAGGGGTGACCTGACCGTAATTATCAGGTTTTTTGAATCAGCTGAATGATGTAGGTGGTGTACAGGATTTCGAAAGATGCCGAGATAGATCAAACAACACAGTCTGATCAATTATCAACAGCATGGCTTTAGAGAACAGATCCTGCCTTACAAACGTCCGTGAATTGTACAGTAAACTACTCAGTGCCCACGACGATCAAACAGAATACATAACATGAAATTAAAGTAGATATTTGTTAAAAAGGATTTAAAGCATAAGAGTGGTAGATGAATGGAGTAAATTTAATGAGAATATTGTAATTGGGTGAAGCATAAGGAAGTTTAAACGACTGTAGGAGAGCAAAAAATGATTGAGATGGGGCCCCATGAGTGTCAAATTCCTTCCCCGTGCAGTACAAATGAGTAACACACACACACACACACACACACACACACACACACACACACATATATATATATATATATATATATATATATATATATATGCGTGTGTTTGTATTTGGGTAATACTTTTGTCAGGTTTTCATCAGCGTCGGTAAACAGTCCACAGATTTACGACCACCCCGCTGGACAGACACAAAGAGCTTCATGTTACAATACATCCTGTGTATTTTCCAGGAATTTACATCATGAAACTGTTTCCTCCTTTGTTGTAGCTGGTGAGGTCGGTGACTGTGGAGCAGGAGGGAGGAGGAGGAGGGGTCCTCGGAGGTCTTCTTCAACAGAATCTCAATCGTATCCTGTGAACGTCCGTGTCTAAGAGAGTATTTTTGATACGTCGAATTAACTTCTCTCGTCCATCGCTGGGAGCACATGAATGAACTGGAAATAACTGGAATTCATGACACGATGTGTTGACTGGAGAGGCGCTGTGTATGTTTATATTCGAGTAAAATCCTGTCTCATACATTGTATGTGTATTTGATTATTTGTACTTTACTGTACTGTTTGTGTGTGTGTGTGGTGTCTGATTACTTCTTGTGTGTTACGGGAAAAGACTTTGCCACTGATGTAGCCCCGTGTCTTGAATTTGCATAAATGTACCTCGATATTTTTTCCTAGGTGTGTTTACCCACATATAAACACACACCCCGCCGAAAGCCCGTAAGCTAGGTACCCATTTATCGACCAGCCTCAAGGGGGAGGATGAACATCTAGGTTGGATGTGGGCCGAATACCCCGCATATAATTCGAACCCATGCGTTCGGGACCCCAAGCGGGCCCATGGTGACTCATGATTAGTAGCGGTAACCTCTATACCATGGAGGCTGGCTAATATTCCAGAAATTAGTAAGTGTTCGTGTGTTTGTGTGTGTGTAATTTCCTATTTGTATTGTACAGGGAGGGAGATCTACACTTGTAGGGCCCTTATTTTGAACTTTGTCTTACAACCTTTTAACATTTTGAATACTGTCACAATATCATCGCCCAGTCTATTCCACTTATCCACCACTCTCATACAACAGGTGTAGCCTTTATGATATTTTGCTTAGTTTCTTGTTATTGCCTCCAGCTCTACTGTCCTTGTATGTTTTTTTTTTATGTTAGCTGAGACGGCACGGGCAGCTACGGCCCTAATCAAGGCCATCCCATTAACGCTATATATATATATACCCTAGCCTGAGCCAGGTACCCATTTTATCGACCAAGCCCTGTTTAGTGCTTTCGTTATCAAACTGGTGCAGAGAAACTTAAGGTTGTGGTCAAATTTATGACCTAAAATCGAGCTCTTTATTTCAGGTACCATCTTTACTGCCTTCATTTGGCCTTTCTCTATTAATTTTTTGTGCTTCTCTAGGTGCAGTGACGCAAACGTGACGGACATATTCTAAATTGGGTCTGATTTATGTTGCCAAGTTTGCCGAACATTTTCTCATCCATTTATGTACTCGTATATAATTCTGTTTGTCAGAAGACACATTCTCTTTTACAGTTGTTGCGAGGTGTTGTTCTGGAGACAGGCACAATCCGACTCCAAAGTCCTCTTCGCACATAGATTCCTGTGGCTTGTTAACGACTGGGTTATATTGATGTCGAGGCTTTTTAGCAATGTGTCACATCCTCATTACTTAACATTTGCTCGAGCTGAGGTTCATCAGCCATGAATCAAACCAACTATGGAACTTGCCTGATTTCTTTTTTTTCCAAGTTGGGGGTTCCAGTCACGGAGAAAAGTCCACATCAAGGCCTGGCCTTAATTGAAATATAGATATGAAAATGGAAAGCAAAAAGAAAAGAGAAAGTATTTACGAATTTTGAAGGAAGTGAAAAATCAGTGTTTTAAAATGTGCCAGGTCGAAGGGACTGGGAAAGACATGGGAAGGTAGAGAGTTCCAAAGCTTCGAGGTGTAGGGAAGGAAGCAGTTATCAAAACGGCCCAACCATGAGTTGCCAACGGCTACACAGTAATCATGTGACGCAGAGGCTTGCCAAGTATTGCTTGGTCTAGCTAGTGGTGGGGGCACACCAGCTGCTAGCTCTCGGGAGCAAAACCAAAGTAATACCAACAGAAGAGGGCGTAGAGCAAGCAGGTCAACTTTAGAGGTTAGATTGGGAGAGTCAATAAATCGGACAGCTTTCGACTCGACTGTGTACCCTTACTACTTTCGTGATCTTATGAGTATCAGTAAATATATTCAGGTATGAGTCAAGTCCTTCTGGTAAGACATGAACATAGATCAAGAAGATCAATGGTCTCTGTACAACCCTGCGGCACGCCATTGGTAATCCCAACCCATTTCGGGAAGGTTCCTCTGACATGCGTCTTTTGTACCCTCCCACGATAATCTTGTATGCGTCGAAGGATTCCCCCAAAAATTCCTGCTTGAAGATAGTTTTTTTCCCCCAACCTGCTGTATGGTGGACTGTCAAGCACTTTTTGGTAGTCGAAGAACACAGCCAACCCATTCATCTCTTTAGTTTAAAACGAAGCTTTAGTGGCAAGGGCAAAACATGCACCATTTGTGGCTGCCTCGGATGAAAAGGAAAGCAGGGTAAGAAAGAGAATGAAACCATTAGTAGAGCTCTTTAGGTGTTTGCAGACTTGACTTACAAAGGTAGAATGGTTAAAGGAAGACTGGGAGGAAGAAAGAAGGAAGAGACTTCCACAGCTTTCCTGTTCGAGGGAAGGAGGAGGCATCACAACGGTCATTCTTCATTGGCTGCTCTCCACTAAAAAACTATGGGAAGCAGCAGCCAGGCATAAGTCATGGGTGCAATCCTTGGTGGCAGGGATACATGAAGATAGCTCACGAGAGTGGTGGCCAAAAAAGTATTTGTGGAATATGGATAGCGCCCCAACATCACTGTCCACAGAGAAGAGGTGATACCTGCAGAACTGGTGAGACGAATGGCATTTGATTTCACTGTGGTTACTAAACAAGTAAAGAGTACTTCATGCTAGGGTGAATAAGACCCCTGTTGCCATGAAACAAAATGATTACAGCACCTATAAAACGCGCCCAGTGTTTGGAAGGCAGATTATGTAATATTGGTTATGCAGAGTTTCTTCGAAAGAGCGGAGAATTGTGTTATGCCCAACATGTTTGCTATTGCTGGGATAAATTCTGGTGTTTTAGGAGTGACTAGAAGGAAACGAGTGATATTTAGAAATATAAGTAGAAACTGCGTTTTAACATTATTGAATCTGACCTGGTTTCATTTTTCCTGCTCCAAGATATTGTGCAGGTCCGAATTAAGGGAGGGTGTGTTTTCAGTAAGAGAAAAAGAAAAAGGATTAGAGTGAGGAGAGGAGGGATGATGAGTGGGAGTATGTAGATGCCGAATCATCAGCGTAAGAGCGAATAGCGTTAGATGTTGAGGAGAGAGGGTTATCTATGAAGGGGAGAGAGAGAGAGAGCTGGGCTCTAGGATATAATCTTAAGGGACATCACTGCTGATAGCTACGAGACTACTGCAAGGCATTGTCTGAAGACGTAGCTATGCATCAGGGAAGAGTGAGAAACAGAGAAGCCAGAGAAAGGAAATTTAGAAACCAGAGATCTATGCCACACCCTCTGAAATACTGTGGATATGTCGAGGACCATGGCCTAAGATTCACCAAAATCCCTGAGAGAGGAAGACTAGAGATAGGTCACGTAAGAGAGATCATCATTGGTTATCGGCCATATTGGTGATCAGATGGGAATGGGATTCTAAGTGTCTGAGGAAGTGAGAGTTAGGGCGAGTTTCAAAGCCTGAGACACCTTCATAACTGCGTTTTTCAGTCTTACATTTCATTCGTTACTTGCTTCACGTCTGCTGCACTTTGTCTAAGTCTGTTTGCAGTTTTTCATGGTCCCTGTTTTTTTGCACTTTTTTTATGCATAATTTTGGCATTACCAGCAAACATAATCAGGTATAATACTACCTCGTTTTTCAGTTCATTCACATAGATTATATGTAGACGTGGCCTGAGTCCTGAAAGACTCCACTTGACACACCTGATTCAGCTTGATAAGGTACTCCTGACAATATGATCTCTTCTCCTTCCCAGTTAGATGACTGTCTGTCCATCTATATAGCCCTCCGGTAACTCAGTCTCTAACTTAATCAACAGTCTTCTTTAGGGGATATACCATTTTTAACAAAAGCCTGCAGACTGTCCGTGTATGTGTGCCGGCCTACGTAACCGCTTGTGATCGTGCCTTACGATAGTGAAGATTAATTAACATCAGAATAAATTCATGGAAAAGTGATTATGATTTTTAGGGACGTCATTGCCAGCAGATTTCCTCACTGACTCTTATTTCTGTACAGCCGCTGGACCTTCCTGTGTTTTCAGCATAATCGTTTTTCATCGCGAGTGTGGTGGACGCCAAAGTATTCTCCTTTCTCATTACCTGGCACCAACTTTCCCCACATGGGAAACTCTTTCTCCATTGTCTCGTGAATATTTCATATTTGATTTCACCCCTGAGATACTTAGATAGACTGCCTCTTATGTTGTTCCACATAGAGATGTCTGCCTAACCAAAAATTTTTCTGTACAAATGTTTCTCTTTGAATATCATACGTCTTACTTCCTGTGCTCTTTCTATGTTGAAGCTTCCTCTTTAGATATCTGTTTGCATGGAGAGTGTACCTCATTTATGAATACTAGGCCGGTGGAGAGTTCACCTCATGTATACATACTCAGTCTATGTGCTTCAGACTCGCCAAAACTTGCAATTCTCGTAAGAGGTATTACCCACTAACTTTGGGTCAGTGGCTGTAGTAGTTCAGGAGTTCTCAGACTTAAGATCACATTGATATGTCAAAGTGATTACATTTTTGTCCCCAAGGTCCTTACGAACCGTTACCCGCGTGACACATGCTGTATATCCCCAGGTCATAGTTAAGTGTCAATGTATAATGCATGTAGATACTGATCGGTCAGTACCATAGTGTTCTCGCTAATTATATGTGACGCAACAAATGACCCGACCGTAGCTTCCTAGTGCGTGTCCCCGGAACATTTGTCCTGCCTTCGTCTCACCTCCATCACTATCGTTCTTCATGACTACAGCAATGCCACTCACCTGGGTTGATGGTGTCTGTTAAACTGGATGAGAAATGAATGTGTCCTTGCTCATACTACATTATTATTATCCTACCTTAGAATGCAGATATATATTCGTATGTGTATGTATGTATGTATCTGCCTATCTAACTATCTATCCATATCCTACCAAATAGCAGTAAACTCAAAGGATTAAGAATTAAATTGAATATAGAGTAGAGTGACATCTCTTTCTTGCATTACGGGCTGATGGTTGGATGTAGAAATAATTAAGGTTGTCTGAAGCAGTTACTGGCTTAGCGAAAGCTGGTAGGTGGGCGGGGAGAGAGAGAGAGAGAGAGAGAGAGAGAGAGAGAGAAAGGCGACATCGTTGTCATCGTCATACTCGCTGACCGATCAGACACCAACTTTTTTTTATCTTTTAGTTAACCACAATGCTCGATACAAGTTTACTACAGTTCACGTTACAGTCATTAGAGATGGCAGTTCTTTTAATTCTATGTAAATTTGTCCAGCAGTTTTAATGATGGTGGGTAGAATGACAAAATAAAAGCTTTCGTCATAATTTTTGGTACGTGTGCATGGCTTTGTCCTGCAGGCACTCTAGGACCCAAGCTTCGTGGCTGATGCACATTTCCTCTTCGCTTCCTGGAGCGTCTGGGTCAGTTGGCGATGGCGGGCGTACCCTCCCCGGCGCGACCGCTCCCTCCTGGCAATGTCCCCTGACACACTCACGTTATGGATTTGCTCCACATGTTCGACTTAATCCCCTAAGTTTCCAGTTAGCTTTACGACGTCCTCACGTTTTCCCGTTAAAATTTTAATGCATCCGCCGTGCCACTACCCGCCAGTCCCTTAAGCTTGATGGTACGTTCATCCTTCTTAAACGTTACAGCGCTGAGATCGTGTTGTGGTAGAGCAGTAAATTGGTAACCATGGAGACCACAGCCTGAATCAAGGATGTGATTGATGCTGGAGATGTCTCCACAAGAGTTCGGGTTGTTGATAGAGCCAAGCATTCTAAAGCGTTCTCACCCGTAAAAAAGATGACACACAAGACTACAAGACCCATGCGATGAGGTGGCTGACTCGAGAGATGACAAATAATATTATTTTCATCCTTGCTAAGAAGCTGGGGTGAGAGAACTCGGGGGCAGAGCGGTAAATTGACACAGTACACAAGGAGCAGAAAATGTTCAGCGCACATTTGCAGTGTGCTCCTGAGAACACAGTTTCACCGGAACTTTTCAAGTTCTTTAAATACACCAGCTCTTGAATAGCCGACAGCAGTAGTTCCCTTCACCGGCTTTCGCTGGCGAAGTGTTTAGGTTGCCGACGCGTGAGATCCAGTACATTCCTGTCCCCGGCCGTTCCTCACTACCCACGGCAGGTCCGTCCGTCACACGGTCCTCCCGCTCCTACCACTTGTCAGAGACTTACCCGCCTCCCTCTACACTTCCCCACCCCCACTCACCTTTCTATATCCAGGGTTTCCCCACGATGCACTACCCTTCCCTACTTTACCCCATCTATTTTACTCCCTTTATGAAGTTCCCTTCTTGTTCTGCCATACACCACGACCCACAGTTTTGTTCCCCTCCCCTCTAACCTCCACCCCCCCCCCACACACACACACAGACCTGTTGCCGGACTCCATCTCTGAAGGATTTACCCGCTGCTGTTTACGGCATACATTTATGACAACAATGAATGATAATAACTTCATCAGGTCATGAACAGCGACTGTCATCAGATCTGAGTAATATATGTGAAGCTGAGGTCCTTCATTGTTCTCACTCCTGTCAAGTTAGAGTTTGTGTCAGGGAGAGCTGGGTCATTATATTTTGTCACTTAGAAACTGTATGACGGATGTTGTTGTCTGCAGGAGATGTGTCAGGCGTCATAGTGTTTATATGTGTGCGAGAGCAACCTGAATACATTGGCGGACACACAGTCAATCCTCTAGCGACAGTAGTACTGCTGAGTACATTTGGTTATAATATTCCCGAGTTAGAACATTTTACGAATATAACTTTCATTCTGCTGGTCATGGCGAGGAAAGTTCGCGTTACTGCAGTTGTCGCAGTATTAATAGCAGTTTTCTACGTGTTTGAAAGTACTGCCTGGTATTTTGATGAATTTGTTTTTATACAGTTGTTCCTCTGTTATTCCTGTGTTATTTTGTATATGCTTCATCTCCGTCTCCCACCACAGGGCTACTGTTGCACGTTTAGCGGCTCAGCTGTTGCAGTAAACTGATCGTGTTATTAAGGACACAGTGACCGAATTTTCTGCCAGTCGGCTGAATTCATTGATCCGAGTTGCCGTACAGTCTCCGCTAAGGACTCCCTCTACCTCTGCTGGTGAACCATATAATGATAGCAGGGTCCTGCTGGCTGGCGGGGAAGGTGCCCTGTACCTGGCTTTCTCATGCACCAGAGCGGAGAGGTTTAAAGTGAAGGCAAAGTTACTTCCTCTTCGACTGTATGAGGCGTCAGGGTAATGCACTCGGGTTGCCACGACGACGTAGTGACATTTCATCGTGAAATTCGTCTCAAACAAATATAGACGTGTATCCTCGGCTGTTTTCTGAAGGTTACGTTGGACTTCACAGCAAAAGTTTGTGAGAATGTAAACTCATTGGAGCCACTCGTACTTGCTGAGCGAGTTGGTCAGCTGGTTTGGTCATTTACCAGGGGGTCGTCACGTGCGTGACTTAGTTTATTAAGTTAAATCACTTTGTCGTCCGAACAATATGACGTGGGCACGACACTGTGTTGGTGAGCTGGCAGGTGAGACCCGCACAGTTATCCTCCCCTCCTTGCCCGTCCGCTGAACGGACACCACGGTGTCATAACTACACAAAGGCATTTTTCTTTGAGCAGGTTTCATTATCGTTATGTTGCATGTTGTTCTTTCCTCGTGGTCTGCCCCGTCTTGCCCTTGGCAACACTTCCCTCGTCTTCCTTTGTCTCCCGCTCCTTCTTGTAGCATAGTTTCCTACTGCTGCGCCGCCGTCTCCCCCCCTGTTCCTCCTCCTCCACCTCCTCTGCCGCAGTTCCTGTTCCTCCCCCTCCCCATCTTCGACCGCTGCCTCCTCGGCCGCAGCTCCTATTCCTCCTCCTCCTCGGCCGCTGCCTCCTCTGTTCTCTGTTCCTCCTCTGACGCAGTTTTTCCTTAGTGTGGGTCACTGCATATGTGTTCTCCTGCCTCATCATTCATTCATGTTTCTTTTATATAGTGTGCATCTGCAGCGGCGGTTCAACAACTGTATTCTTTGAGTGGTCGCACTGAGTACTGGCATAACTGTTGGCCAGAGCGAGGATGATTACAAAGGTTACGATTCTCAAAACTGTGTGTGTGTGGATACTGCTTACCTTGGTGGATGATGTGTGGATTATGGATGTGCCTGGGGGGTGAGGAGCGGCTGCCTCCTCCTTACGTGGCCGACACCCGGGTTCGTCTTCAGCCGTCCATGACCCGCCGCAGCCTCCACGCTCTGCTGCCTCCCTCCTTCCCCCACTCAGCTGCTGCCTTCCTTTGCTTCCTGCCTCCCTCCCTCTCTCCCTCCCTCACCTGCCTCCCTCCCTCCCTCACCTGCCTCCCTCCCTCCCTCACCTGCCTCCCTCCCTCCCTCACCTGCCTGCCTCTCCCTCCTCCTCCCTCACCTGCCTGCCTGCTTGCCTGCTCACTTCCTCACCTCCCTCCCTCCCACACCTGCCTCCCTCCCTCACCTGCCTCCCTCCCTCCCACACCTGCCTCCCTGCATGCCTCCCTCCCTCCCTCCCTAACCTGCCTCCCTCCCTTCCTCCCTCCCTCACCTGCCTCCTTCCCTCACCTGCCTACCTCCCTCACCAGGCTGTCGGCCTCGCTTGACTGGCTGGGATCCTCCTCTCCTCTCCACCTTGGTTGGATTCCTCATCTGCCGGCTGGACTTCTCCTTCCCCTACAAGGCTGGCAGTATCCCGTCATTCCTCTTCTGGTTGGCTCCCAGTGCCCCTGCCGCACCTGCCCTTCCGGCTAACGTAAGTTATCGGCCCTAATAACCTTCCCCCCACAACCTTATATATCTTAATAACCTGCTAGGGTGAAGGTGAGGCTGGTGATATGTGGAGACTTGACTTGCCAAGTCAGGGCCCTGGCCTGGGTCAGGGTCAGCCTGATTGCTGCCCAGGACCACTCACCGTCAGCTCACCTAGTTAGGTTGTTGTTATGGCAGTCCGCTGGTCGACGCTATCGTCATCTGCTATAGTTAGCGACGTCTCCGGGCCGCTATAAACGCTTAGTTTTTCACTCGGTCTTACTCGTGCACGGCCAAAACTGTACAGGTAAACCTGTGCACGGCCAAAACTGTATAGGTAAACCTGAACGTATGGATGGAAAAAAGACTGCGCAGTTTTAACTGTACAGGCCAAAATGTTGGCTTGTACAGTTACAACTGAGAGAAAAGCTGAACTGTGTTGTAGCTGCCCACAGATAGCTTCTAGTAACATCGACTGGAACCATAGCGTTGAAGTAAGCACCAGGTGCTCTCGTTTCGTTAAGATTTGGTCTTCGATCAGTTCAGTTTCAATACTTTATTCCTTGTAAGAGGAATCGGGATCCTTGTGCTGTCACTAGGTGCCTCTGTACAATAATACCAGAAGCATCTGGCAAGTGTCCCGAGTACATATAAATATAACAAAGGGGCTTACTAAAGCCTAAGGAAGTTACGGTGTTCCTTCAACACAACATTAATATTATTTACATAATGTCTGGCCAGTATGGGGAGGGTCATCGTGTCTCCGTCAGCGATCTCAGTTCCATTCGCTTTATGTCCCCACCAGCAGAGCGGAGGCATTAATTGTAAGCGCGTGCGTACACACGTCTGTTTTTAAGCAGCAGAGAAGAGCATTTGCGTACATGAGTACGTCTTGTAACCTTGTGGTGTGTTATAACGTGCGGGTTGGGTTTTCGTCGAAGATTGTGTGTACGTCTGCGAGTAGATGGAGGCTTTCAAGTTCTGTGGACACAACTAAGAGAAATTAAAGTAACAGGAGGGCGGGGACCTGCCTGGCCGTCGTCTACCGCACATTTTCATCCTGTACTGCTGGAGGAACAGAAGATCCTATTTCCTTCATGTTCGTCATAAAGACGGTTTTTAGCTCGACTTCGGAATGTAAGGCAAGATAGTATATGGTGGCCTCGGCATGGGCATCGTGCTGAGGGTGGCCCGAGGTGCACCGACGCCAGCTGCTCCAGCACCAGCGGCGGGCGTCGTGAGGGCTGGTGAGGGAGGCACAGCCGCAGGCCGCCTGGTTCTGATTAACACAGGTTCGTCTGCTGTGGCAGACATGGCCGCCAGTTTGGACATATCTTCACTGCATCTGCTCCGCAAGAATTTGGTTCCACGAGCAAAATTGTTTCAGATGAATTTTAATTTTTGTTGTTTGGCTGAACGAAAGTATGGACGCCTGACGAGGTGATATAGCCGCTGTGAAACCCATCTTGGAAATATGCTGTTTTGTTTCTCCGGTAAAGACTATCATAGTAATACTTATGTAGTGTTTGCAGGGAAACATTCCTTGCAACATACAGTCTCCTCTAAACAGAATGTGATTCTTCAGTGATATATAACAATAAAGTCATTCCTTTGTTTCATTTGCTGAGGAATATTAGATATTCATTCTAAAATGCAGAACACGTAGTCAGTTTTAAGCCATACCAAAAAGCTTTGTGTACGTGTACACGTGATGTATCTGCGTAACATCAACAGCAAAACGTATTACCAGAGCTTCCCGTCTTACACTAACTGTCAGTTTGAATTTTGTTCCCCAGGAATCAGAATACAAGCCAGCCACTCCCAGTCTTTGAGGGGTAAAGTCGGATAGTTTGATGGCAATAACAACTCATCCTTGTATTCGGCTACACTTTAAGAACACAAGTTCAGTCATCACACTCACACTAGAAGTCTGTCTGCTGGAAGGACATGGAATTCCTTGGGGCCTCGAGGTGTGTGGCTACCAGTCTCAACTGATGATATGTATTATAATGTCTAACATGAGACTTAGGTTCATCCGACACCCATTATGGTCACTGGTGACTGTGGTAAAGTACTTCCACGACAGTCATGCTCATGTGCCCCAATGTTAATGAGCCACAATGGTCGACATGTTAATATATTACAGTGGTGGCTATGTCAACGCGCTCCCGGTAACCGTAGCAGCCATGTAATATGGTGGCCGTATTAATTTGTCACTGTGCTGGCCATTATGTTCAAATGTGCCTGCAGCAACCATGGTAGCCTTGGCATGAACCTCTATGTTAACTGTGTTGATACACCACCATACTCGCCATGTTGACGTTTTATTAAGGTAGCTAGTGTATTGTATCTCTGCTAACCTTGGTGGCTGTGTTAAAGTTCCACCATTGGTAGCCATGCTAGTTCTTGTTATTCAAGGCTGCTCCTGAACAAATCCAACGACACAGGGCCTTGATGGGAGTATGTATCTCTGGAATCTGTCGCCGCTTCTGAATGAGACTTGGGTCAGACAGATCCCTTCCCCACCCGGTGTGTTGGCGCTGGCGGCCATCTTGAGAGGTCGATTATCGATATTATGAAGGGCAGGCAACTGTGATTGGTGTCTGTGTTCACACGGTGAATGCTGGTGCTAGACTAGGCTGGGGAGGTATGGGTATGCAACGCTCCAAAATTAACGCAAGGTAAGGGAACGTAAGATATACAGGAGGTGAGGTATCGTGTGTTGTACAGTATATGTAACAAAGTAAAGTTAAGGTAAGGGAAGGTTTACAGAAACTGAGGTAATGTAACAGGATACATGGAAGGTAAGGTAAGAAATTGTACGCAAGGCAATAAAGTGTCATCATACAAGTAACGTTCATTTGTTTTCACTCCAGCAATCCAGTGTGACTCCTCAGGTGAGGACAACTGAGCGTTGCCATCCTGGATGGCTTGTTTACTTAAGGATCCTTCTCGAATAATGCTCCTGTGACCAGCTGGGCATGATGTCGACTCTTGGGTCCCTCTCACAGTACAATCATTGTATATTGTTTACATTTATGCGTTACTTGCTGTCTGATCTTTTTAATATTTTTTCAGTGCTCATGAGTTGGCATTTTTCCGGTTAACTTTAATCAACTTTTTTTTTTATTGTTAGCTGAGACGGCACCAACCCATTGGGGTAGATGAACAGTTGGGTTGACTGTGGACCGACTGCCGAATCCAGGATTCGAACCTGTGCGCTCGACCCTGGGCGGCCTGTGAATGCTTCACGGTCATAAACGCTAACCGGTACACCACGGGAGTCTGACGACTGCTGCATTTGTTCCTATGCATCACTTCGCAGTCCCCCGTACTTTGTATTCTTATTTCTTTAAATTTTGCCATCATCAGCATACATATTCTGCCTCGACTGGCAAATAATTTACGTAAATCAGGAACATCGTTAGGCATCCTGGCGTAGTACGAGAAGGCTTCCCTGACGTCTGGTCTCTGTTCTCTCCCTGTCAGGTAGATGCTGATCCATTTACGTTGACCTTCTCTGGCACCAGCTTGTATGTCTAGCTTCATTCTCAGCCTTTTGTTGGGGTCCGTATCAAAGGCACTTCTGGCTTTCCAGTTTACAATTCAACCATCTATCCTTTTGTTTTCTAAATGTTGCTTCGTCTTCTATACAAATCCACCAGATTTGTCAACCCACGCTCTCTATTCCTCTTGAGTATTTTGCGCTGGTCAAAAAATCTTCTATGTGCTTTGTGATAATCTTCTGTAGTATCTTACTGGCCAGGGGTCAGCAGTCCAAAGTATAAGAACAACTATTTTTTTCAGAATCGTTAAAGAACTCTGTGTCTCTCCAAACCTTGATTAGGGTCTCAGCTGTCCGTGCCGTCTCAGCCAACGTGAAAAAAAGCACAATGCCTATAGATTTAAAACGTCAGTTATCAGTATCAAACTATACTATCCCCATTGCCCACACGTAAACACTATCTAGATCAGGGGTCGGCATCCTTTTGAACATAGTGTGCCAGTTTATAATTAATGCCATCTTTTTACTACCTTGCGTGCCAGGTGTTATTTTTTTTTCAGCACTATATAGCCTATGAAAATTGAGATCATAATGATA
Source organism: Panulirus argus (assembly GCA_038088735.1). NCBI lineage: Eukaryota > Metazoa > Arthropoda > Malacostraca > Decapoda > Palinuridae > Panulirus > Panulirus argus. The sequence goes on from JAYMFT010352339.1 coordinate 21,366, forward strand.
CAGTATGTAGTGATCATTGTAATTAAAGTAAAATGTATTATTCTGCACATGCATAACATAAATGTAACATTTTTGTGGCGTTTAGTATTATTTGTAACTAAAAATATATCTTTTTATATTTTAGATTTATACTCACCATATTAAAGCGTTCCTTGCCCTTGCTTCCCTTTGGCCAAAGTTGAAATTTCAGGTGACTGTCTGGACACCTTGAGCTTCACACACCCCTCAGAATGATCCGTTGTAAGCTTGGTGCGATAGGGTTGAGGATGTGCTTCATGTGTGAAAATATCTGCTCACACTGATATGTAGATCGAAATGCTGGTAGCAGCGCAAAAGCTACTTTCTTCATGCAATTGAATTTATCAGGCAGTGATGTCCAGGAACTTAATATGGAGGCTGCATGATCATTCATACTAGTTTCCAGTATTTCTCGAAGATCTTTAGATTTACCTGACCACAATGATGAGGCCTGAGAGTCAGTTAACTGCTTTTCCAACTCCTCAGTTTCCATTCACTCAAAGAGAGATGCATCCAACTCACTGTATTTAATGGTGTCTGGTTTGATTAAAAATGAAAACACTGGGCCACTGTGTTGGAAATCTTGAAATCTGATTGAGAACTCATACTTTTATTCTTGCATGTACACCTCAAGATCAGTAGTGTTGACAGGATGAATTGCAGATAAGTTCTTCAAGTTTCTGAGTTAACGGAAAGAACCAGTTTTAATATCTGATGAGTAACAGCAAGCTTTGCTACAAATGCCTTCCAAGTATGATACAAATCCATCACTGTTTTTCCTGCACCTTGCAAGAAAAGACTGAGGTCATTTAGATGTTTGGTGATGTCTGAGAGAAACATAAGTTTCACAATCCAGTCTCTGTCCTCCAGCTCAGGATAGTCGTGGCCTTTTTCTGATAAGAAAATCTTGATTTCATCAAAGCATTCCACAAATCTCTCTAATACCTTCCCACAGCTTAACCACCTAACACTGCTATGCAAGGGTATATCTTTGTAAGCACTGTCCATCTCTTCAAGGAAAGCTTGAAACTGCCTGTGCATAAGAGAAGAGTGTGCAACAAAAGAAAATTCACTACTTTTGTAACAGTAGACATCACCTTGTTGAGATCAGAGCTCAAGATCTTGGCACATAAATTTTCTTGATGAATTATGCAGTGCAATTTCAGAATGGGGTGCCCAGTTTTATCCTCAACCATCTTAGTAAAACCTTTGTTTTTTCCTACCATAGCAAGGGCACCATCCACTCTAACTGCAAAAATCTTTCTGTCCTCAAAATGGTCAGTGAATGTCTTCAGTATGTCCTCTCCCTTGGTAGTGCCATACATAGGCTTAAGACAGCACAGCTCCTCGTGTATCTCTGTGTCACTATACCTGGCAAAAACAGCCAAGCGGGGAATGTCATCTATATCCACGATTTCATCCAGGGCCACAGTGAACACAGGTGTAGTTGTTAAAGCAACAGTTTGCTGCTCACTTACATTAGCAGCCATTTCAGAAATACGTCTCTCCACGGTCCTAGCTGAGACAGGCATGTCTTTTATCCTTGAGATGATCATGT
>JAYMFT010352449.1:0-22941 GCA_038088735.1 Panulirus argus
CTTTATTGACCAACGTCAATGGGAGGATGAACACCTGGGTTGACTGTGGACCGACTGCCGCAACCAGGATTTGTGCTCGACCCCGGGCGGTTCATGAATGCATCATGGTCAGCAACGCTAACCGCTGCGCCACGGACGGGTATATAAGACGATTAGGTGCTACGGCCTAGGAAGCAGTAAAACTGAAGAAAATCGGATATGTTGGGTTTAGGACAGTGGCAAGTGGTAGTAAAGACAAATGGGCTCGTATGGGCTCAGTGCTTGGGTAAAAGATATACTGGGTGGTAAAGAGAAATAGGCTCAGTGCTTAGGTAGTAAAGACGTACTGATTAGTAAAGCCTAATGGGTTCAGTGCTCGGATAGTAAAGATATACTAGTTAAGAGAATAAGCAGCAAAGATACAGTGAGATGAGTGACTGGGCAGTAAAGACATAATGGCGCCATTTTATTTCTTTAGTGGAGATACGTACATTGTTTCGATCGTAAAGCAACTATAATAAAGACAAAGTGGGGTCAAATCCTGGTTAGCTAGGTTACCAAGAGTTTTTTATGTTGAAGGCTCCAGTCACGGAGAGAGAATTATGAAACGGAAGAAGAAAAGACATGGGAAAGTATTTACGAGTCTTCAGAAAGTGAAAGGCCTGTCTTTTGAAATATGTCAGGTCATAGTTATTGGGAAAGACATGAGAAGGTAGAGAGTTCCAAAGCTTCGACGCGTAGGGAAAGAAGCAGGTTTCAAAACGGCCCACCCTTGAGTTGCCGATGGCCAGATATGTAAATACTCCGCCGGATGAAAGCTTGGGTAGTAAAGATACAGGTGGACTCGGCGGGTTGGAAGTAAAGAAAAGAACGTGAGATCAGATCCGTGCTTATATGATATTTAAAAAGGTCTGAAACACAGTATTCCAAGGAACTTCTTCCCTCGTGTTGCTGTTTAGGGATTTCACAAGCATTCTCTTTTCCTGTTTTCCATTAATTTAAGGTCTTCCTCTCTGAAACATCTGTAGGTCTTATCTACTCCTACCACATTAATCCATGAGCTTCTGTTCACCTCCCCTATCTCAAACAGCCTCGTTAGAACCTAGTGGTCCATTCAAGGAGATATTGCAGGAGAGAGAAATGACTTTTTTTATCTCTCTCTCTCTCTCTCTTTCTCTCTCTAGAGGCCCATGTCTTTCTCCCCCCACTGGAAAACATAGTGGCCCGAGACAATTCAGAACAAACGTAGATACTACCCATTAATCTACATTAAACTTGAGGGTTAAGAGGGGATCCTACTTCAGACCATAAAGATATAAATGGCTGCCCATCACCAACCCATGACAGGAAAGTGGACGTCTCTCATCTATTACTCTTGGTCTCAAAGATCACTTTATGCATTGATCTATCTTTCATTTTCTATTCTCTGGAGGAATTTCGTGGAAATTTTATTGTAAACCAGAGATATTGATTCGTCTTTGTTCGTAAACCTGTCTGTCCTTTATCTGGGTGTCTGATTGTTTGTATGTTTATAAATTCTACTTCTCTTTCTTTGTCTTTTTTCTATATATGCAATAATTCCACAGGAAAATGAAATACGATAAGTACCCAAGTGCACTTTCGTGAAATGATCACATCATCAGGGGAGATACAAGAATGAGATATAGAATAGTCATTTGATATAAATGGAAGAGACGTAACCAAGATATGCAGATAAATAGATAGACAGACATTATCTACCAACGGCGTTTTAGCTACGTTTCTTCCTTTTATATCAACTGACTGTTCTATATCTCATTCTTGTATTACATGTAAGTGCATCTGAGAACTTATCGTGTTTCATATTTCTGTGGAATTACTGCATATACTAGATCACGCGCGCCACTGTGACCTCTTGCAGTGTAAGATGCTGCCTTGTGGAACACCGTTACTGGATACCATGTACGAGGGAAGTAGCAATATTTACCACTGCCAGCATTCGAGGATGAGTCACTGATACGACACAGGTCTTGACTTACTCCTGGCAAACAAGGGGCCCATATTTCTTCAGGTTATATGTGATGCAGAGGCGCTGCATGGCGTTCAAGGCAAAGGGAAGAAGCTACCCAGTTACCAGAGAAGATTCGGTCATTAGTGAAGCAGAGATGCTGGAGAATCATTCAGGAACGGAACAATACCCCAAGCATTAATACAGAAGGCTAATTTCTTAGCGATACACAGGTATTCGACCTGGTGGAGGAGGAAGCCACAAGCCTCTCTAAGCTCCTTTGTGATCCCCTCTCCACCAGCTTTGAGGGCCGGGTCGTTGGCGAAACAGGTACTGCATCGTGTGTAAGATGAAGGCAACCTGCCGCACATCTTTCTTTACATACGCTTTCACCCCAAAGGAGGAGAGACGCCCTCTCTTACGTCCTCAGTCTCCGAGATGAAGAAAAACAAGGTCAAGAGCGTAATAAAAACGAGTCGAGAGTCTTGGAAATGTTTTGACATGTTCTTAGGCTCTGTGACTGCATGAGAGGTTGCCGCTCCACGGTCGAGGTGGCTTGAGGGCTTTTGAAGAGGGAAAGTGGCTTAAACTTGCAAATACAAACGCTAATCCTTACATAAAGACGTCCTGGACACGTGAAATTTTTATTTCGTTAAGTTTTTTAACTCCTTGTTACCAGCCCTTCCAGCAGGCTCTGCTGCAGTTTAGTTCTCTCATTTTAGCTGTTTTCATTAGGAATCATAGATAGACAGATAGACAGACAGACAGATAGATAGATAGATAGATAGATAGATAAAGAGACATATTTTGACACTGTGCCTTTACTTCCAACTCCTCCCTTGACCACTTTCCTAACATCCATAACAGAAGTAAATAAGGCAAAATAATACAACGGAAATAAGACAGGAGGTGTGGTGTTACGACACTGTGTTCGTAGTCTTCAATACCCCCCCATATGAGGATTTGAAGCCCTGCACGTGTATTAATGATATCAAAGGCTTTAACCCGATCCTCTCCTCACCCTAGCAACCCTCGAAGGGCTGCACCACACGCTCACAATAGAGAAGCTTTGGATAACATTCTTCCTGAGGGAAAATCAATGACTAATTTTCGTTTGTGGGAGGAGAGAGACCACAGAGGAATGCAGCAGGTCCTCCCTTGACGTACAGCAGTGTGTGACGACAGCAGCCTATGCTGCCGAGTCTGAAATGTATCACTTTATTAAGGAACCACCAATAGCAATTTCTGCAAACACCGGTTCAGAAGTTTACGACCGACATTCGTTCCACACATCGTAAAATATATCGGAAGTATACTGCTAGGAATATCTAATGTATGTTCAATACCATAAAGAAAATTAAATTACTATGACCTAATTCCCAATTCTTGAATGGGTCATATGTCCATATGTTAACGTTTGTCACCCTGTTCCATGGAATTACTTTTTTTCAATAGCTTCACTGTCAAAACTGTCAGAAAATAGATAATAACAGTTACGCGAATTTCAATGAACACCAGACAATGAATAGATCCACAAGAAGAACATTAAACTGTGATTTCCTTTCGGTGCTAAATATTCTGATTCGAAGGGCTGGTGAATCAGACAGACTTAATATAGAGAAGATTGTACTAAACCATCATGTTTATCCTGTCTCCTGAGTTATAATGAAATTCCACAAACACTTCACTCCAGACACATTAACCATCGAAGAATCTGCGAGTTTCTGACACCTTCCACTTCAACAAACAGCCTCGAAAGAACCCAGTGCTCTGTTGCTGTTCGAATGCCTTTGCTTTCCTTTGTATTACAGATGCTGATTTTTGTATGTTGTCTGCATTAACCAGGCAAATGTATTTTTTCACATCTCCCTCAACATGTGTTCCGTTCAATTTCATGCTGTGTCATCTGCTTGTTCTATCCTTACATCTCTCGAAGAACTTTTCATTATCTACGACATCAACTCGTTTCAATAAGTTACAGGTGATGATCAGGTCAACCCTCATCCTTCCCTCTTCCAAGATTGGCAAATCTATGACCTTTAGCCTTTCCCCGTAACTGAGTCCTCTTTAAGATGGTACCCACACTTGTTGCTCTCCTCTGGACCTTCTCTATCGGCTCTTTGCGCTTCATTTGGTGCAGTGACCAGACTTGAAAAGCATAATCTAGTTTTGGTCCTATGTATGATATGAACAGCTTGCTGAAAGTTTCCTTGCCCTTGAAAGTGAACGCAATTCTAGTATTTGAGAGCAGAATCTTTGATCTCCCTTGTAAGTGTTCTATGGTGGAACTGTGGCGACAGGTTAAGGAAGATGCCAACTCTCAAGTCCTATTCACACACAGATTCCTGCAGTTTTAATCGGGCGAGATGATGAGGATAATATCAAGGTTTCTCCTTCTCTGTGATTCATCCTTATCACCTTTCGTAAGTGAGGTTGAAATTCATCCAGTGTATCAGACCAACTTTGGAGTTTGTCAAGGTCCCCTTGTAAGATGATGCAATCCTTTTCTGTGTGTGTGTGTGTGTGTGTGTGTGTCTGTGATATGATAAGAGCATAGTTATGTATGTGGACCTCTCTCTCTCTGTATCTGAAATACATATCTTTTCTTTTTACAACTCAAGACATAAACGCCCTCACGTAAGCTGAATAATTTATTTTCAATTATTCGCCTCAAAAGAAAAAAAAAAAAAGTCTGTTTTCGACATCGATTGCCCTGTTTTTAAATGTCATCTAAAAATTCACGGGGTGCCCAGGGTCGACTGCATAGGTTCGAATCCTGGTAGCGGCAGTCGGTCCACAGTCAACCCAGGTGTTCATCCACCCCTAGGAGTTAGTTGATAAAATGGGTAACTGGCTCATGCTAGGGTGTGTATATATATAGAGAGAGAGAGAGAAAGAGAGAGAGTTAATGGGATGGTCTTGATTACGGCCTCCGCTGCCCTTGCCGTCTCAGCTAACATAGAAAAGAAATACACAGAAGGAAAATAAGTAACTTTTCTTTTTGTTTTAAGTAGTCGAGAGGATGTATTCTAATGTATACTAAAATAAGAGTATCTTCAATCACTGACCAATGAAGGATCTTGCTTATGCTCTGGAAAACCTGATATACCAATAAGATCTGTTGTCAAACGACCGGCATCAGCTACAACTGTGGGTAATTGGCTTGTTGAGCCAAACTATCTGCTGGCAACCACAATATTGGACCACGGGATTATGGAATATCGGAATATCGACGAACACCTTCAATACAGAAGTGTTCTGTGCAGATTTAAGGGAACCAGGTGGTGACTGGTAGAACCTGTCTCCTCGTCTCTCTATGAGACTGAAAAAAGTATGAGAAGTTACTAACGTAAACCGTCTTACTTTTTTATGCTGAAGGCTCCAGTCACGGACAAAAGTCCACATCAAGGCCGGATCTTAATTGAAATATAGAGGGAATTAAGAAACGGAAAAAGAAAAGACAAGGGAAACTATTTACGAATTTTTGAGAAAGTGAAAGACCTGTCTTTTGAAATGTGCCAGGTTATAGTTAATGGGAAAGACATAGGAAGGTAGAGAGTTCCAAAGCTTCGACGTGTAGGGAAAGAAGCAGGTATCAAAACGGCCCACCCTCGAGTTGCCGATGGCCACACATGTTAAAGCGCAGCCTCATACCTGCTGGCTCTATCTGTATGGGAACACTGAGCAAAGTGGACAGTGCGTCTGTCGCTTAAAGATATTACAGGTTCAGAAGCGACTGAGTCTCTCTCTCTCTCTCTCTCTCTCTCTCAGGCGCAGTAAGACATGCAGATCGTACCATTTCCCCCGTCCGTTCTCCCCCCGTCCCCCCCTTACTGTAGGCTCAGAAGGTAACGGCCCACTACCGGAGTCATGCATACTCAATGAGGTTACCGTTTACTGCAGCCACGCTTGAGGAAGGCCCGGGATAAACGGTGAAAAGTGGAGACGACAGGAGATCGAAGAGAATGGATGGCAAGAAAGAGACAGACAGACAGGCAGGCAGACAGACAGACTGACAGAGAGACAGAAGGAGGGATGGAGTACCTCCGACTAGTTTTTTCGACCGGGTTTGACCTTGAGGTAGGGCTGGGCTAGCGCGGAGAGAGAGAGTGAGAGAGAGTCCCTCCAGCAAGAGAGACGGTTAAAAACACAGGCACATTGTTTACCGACGAGACAGCCGAGAGAGGAGAACATACACACAGAGACCACGGTACATTCAACACAATTTCCAGGCTATCTCACTGCACGTCCAGGTGAAATATTTACTCTCATATCTAGCGAGAGCGAAGGACGTCAGTCAGCTGGGCTTTATTTCGGATGCTATGGGCCGTTTACTGCACAGCCAAACACGTATGCATGCACGGAGGCAAGGGCTCTGACCCTGAAGCATGCACTGGAACGGTAAACTGGGCGGAGGAGGACGTTAGAGTACGTCTAGATATAAAGGAGAGTAGGCTGTTGGGAGAGTCTCTCTTTCGACGCGTGAAGATGGTGAATATTCTTCAGGGTATCTTTTTTTTGCTGAATCTTGAAAAGGAGATGATCGGACTTGTTGACTGAGGGAAACGTACGTACGTACGTACATGAATCATGTGTGATGATAGTAATTTAGGAAAATACAGGGTAGTACAAAGAACGTTTGGCATTATTCGTAGGAGAACAACTGAAAATAGTATTTCTGCTGCTAGAAGTCACCACTGTAGTTTTGTCACATTTGTGCATAGAGTAGATTTACGGTGCAAAGCACAACAGCATAAACATAAATTACTGGTTGCTTGTCCTCCTAAGACTTAAGCCTGAGAAAATGGCAGCAAAACTGATTTAGTAAATATTAAGCGAGGAAGTCGAGTGTGAACGAGCTGAGTTAGATTCTTCTGAAAGAGAGTCCGATATCAAGATGTGTAACAAACTCCTGAGGGATCAGACGTTCTTGCAGAGGAGCTCATGCGATACGCAAGAAAAATAAAAGACAAGAGAAGAATAAGAATCGGCATAAAAGCAGATAATAATGGGAAACTGCACCAAGACTCGAAGAAGTACTAGGAAGCCAAAGGTGACTAGATAGGTCAAACTAAAACGAGTAAATAGACGCTCCTGTTGGAGCCGTGGGACGATACAGCATGACATGATAGACAAGTGGATGGGAAGCTTTATTCATCATTATGAATGATACATCCGAGACCAATGTATGTAGCTCACAGGGCAGGCAACAGGAATAGTTGGGAGATGGGAAAAACACAGAGGAAATCATTCTGGACATAAACCCAGTCAGATAATGAACGAAAACAATGATAAATTATCTCAGAAGTCATTGGTTAGGTTTCGGAGTGGGAAATGGGTAAAGAGTTGTTGGAAAATCAATGTGTGAAGGTGTAGCGTGTTTGGGTGAAACATGAGGAGTTAGATCAGCTAAAAAGAAGAGTGATGGACGATGAAAGGTGGGGGAAAGGACTGCAAGCAACTGAATCGACCCGAAGATTGTCGCAATAATGAGACGCAGAGCGGTCGTGAGTTTAGGTTCACAGAAGAAGCAAAATGAATCCAGAGAGGATGGAATTTTGGAGGATTACTCTCGGGGTATTAGGCATAAGAGAGATGGGTCGAGAGAGAGAGAGAGAGAGAGAGAGAGAGAGAGAGAGAGAGAGAGAGAGAGAGCACGCCATCCTACGCAGCAAAATGTCAAACCTGTGAAACATTCCGGTCCTCCTGACAATACTGACCAACAATGCCACACTCCCTCCTGTAGAACAATGGCACGACTCCACCACTACATCCAGGGTTACGACACAGGAACCCTAACGATCCACCTGACTAGTACACCACCACCGGCGGTCCTGAACATACACACACACACACATATACACACACATACCGGCACTAAGCTAATTTTACCAAAACGAACTTGATAACGCTGTTCACGGTGGGGGCTGAGCGGAAGCCAGTAATCCGCCCCGCGTTCCTGTCTACCAAGACGTCCGGTCCAAATAGTTCACCCGGCCAATCACCAGGCGCGCGTACTAAATCAAATCCTAATCTCTTAGAGGTCGACTGGTCGCCTGGCGGGCGTCCTGAGCGAACCAACCAATCACCTGTTTACTCTCCCAGGGTGAGGTAATGTGCACCGGGCCAAGGTTGATGGTTATGGGAGTCAGGTGTAGGTGCGCACGCTGCCAGGTGTGGATGCCTTCCGCCGACAGGTGTAGGTGCCCCTCCGCTGCCTGGCATCGTCCAAGCTGAAGCCGGCACTTAGAAGCTCATAGTTCCACACGACATATTCCCAAGAGCTCTGACACAACATTTGTTCTACGTCAATAATCTATTGTTAATGTTATCATTACAGTCTCTCTCTCTCTGTCTCTCTCTCACACACACACACACATACACTGAGTTAAAGAGCATTTAATTAGGCTAAGGGATTCAGGGGAAGGAGTTTTAAAAGAACTGAATGACAGGTTCCGTTTTCTTCTTACCGCGCCAGATGCAATGGGGAGGAGGCGCTGGACAACACTGAAATACCTACATAAGATATAAAAAGCCTACTAAAGGGCCTTGACCTATGCAAGTCTGTGGGTCCCCACGGAGTCTCTCCATACGTGCTGCAGAAGTGTAAAGAAACGTCTAACAAGCAACATGCAATTTTGTTCATGTCACCGGAAGAATGTGCCAAGGCGGTGGAGGAGGGCATTTGCCACACCTGTCTTTAATAAAGGAGACCATGAAATTGCGCTGAACTGTCAGCGATCGGAAAAGCAAATTGATTACTACGTACGGAGTAACTACGTACGTGAGGGACAACATTGATCCAGACAAAATTCATGTATAGAATACCTTTTACACTTCTACGAGAGAGTGAGCTCCGATCAAGGTCAAAGAGAAGTTTGGGTGGATTGTGTGTATCTGGATTGCTACAGGGCTTTTGACACTATCAAACAGGAGATAGGTAAAGAAGCTGCATAGTCATGCAGAAATAAGAGGGGGAAACTCCTTCGATGTACTGAATATTACCTTGGTGGAAATGGACGCATGTCAAGAGATCTTTCTCGTAAAGGGTTGGGGTCCACAGCGGCGTTCCGCATGGCTCGGTTCTTCTTGCTCCATGTAAATAACTTGCCAGAAGGACTGGACTCATACCTGAATATGTCTGCGGATGATGCCAAGGTAAAGACTAAGAAGGAATGCATCAGCTTACAACGGAACCTAAACAAACTCCAAAGTTAGTCTCGTACATGACTGATGAAAGTCAACCTCAATGTATGCAAAATAATGAGCATGGGACACAGAGAAAGAAGGCCTAGACACGAATACCGGTATTATTCAGCAGGAAATTCTGTGCAGGAATCTGTGTGCAAGAGCGACTGAGGAGTCGACAATATACCTGACCTGGTGCCAGAGCCCCATCTTGGGTGACATAAGCATTGCATTCAAGTACAAGGATAAGAAAATATTGAGCAAACGGTTCACATCAGAGGAAAACTAGCTTATGCTTCTCAAGTTTGGTCACCGCACTTAATCACAAAGTATCACTAGAGAGGGTACAGAGGAGAGCAACGAGGACGGTACCAGAATTACGAAAGATGAGTTACAGTGAGGCGGTTGAGACCATATAGTACATTTCCACCAAGGAAGAGAGGAGATTTAGGAGTGACTTAATCGCAACTTTTAAGTTTCTAAACCAGTTTGATGACATCATTACTCAACATTTCTTGGAAAATATGCAAAGACAGACCAACCAAAGGCTATAACATGAAATCAATAAAAAAATGTTAGAAAATATGTAAAGAAGTGCTTTTATAACATAAGAAGTTGTAGATGAATGGTATGAATCGAGTCATGAAACTGTGAAGGTGGACAGCATAAGAAAGTTTATAAAGTTGTACGACAGTATAGAAAGTTGAAAAGACAGGACTCCTCGAACGTAAAACGCCATCCCCGTAAAGTATAAGTGGGTTGGGACACATACGTACACACACACACACGGATGAAAGCTTCCTCCCTGTATCAGGACGCGACACACCAACCCACCTGTTTGTCGCCGTTTCTCCTCGTCTTACAGAGCCTCTGGCGAGCCACTGCAAATGTCACGGTGCGAGGAACACCATGATATATTTATCACCAAGACTTACCATCTCGTGTTCTGGTGACCTTCTCTGCACCCGTGATCGTCTGGCCTCGTGCTGATAAGTTTATCACAAGAAGTAAAGCAAGTAAGAACCGCATCATGTTTTTAAGTGGTGAACCTGTCGGCTGGTCCAGATTCATGGAATTATTTTAAGCCCGAGTTCTCTCTATCTTGGGCTTCCTCTTGATGTCGTAAGAACTCCTCCCGACCTTCAAGATATCCAGTACATAGATTTCCATTCTTCTTTCGTCTGGTGTTTTACCGTATCATGTCTTCCTCTACCACATCTCTCAGCAGACTTCCTCCTTACAATATACATATGTGTACAATATTATTCATTCGTTTTCTCGCCATTACTTTCTTCCATCAACGAAGAACTTCTTCCCTGCTTTGATGTTCTATCCAACTTCTAGTCATTGTGAAGAACAACGGGGTGTAGTGACAAAGTCATTAGGACGTTGAGATACGAGGTCTAAAAGTGAGTGGTAGCAATGACCCCGCGTAAATCAATATCTAAACTACGAGAACCTACGACGAGATTTTGCCTGGAGCAGGACGAACGTGTAACATTACCTCCTACTGTAGGAGTGACCACGACATCCCTTACCGTCTCTGCGAGGCAAGAGAATGTGAATCAGAGAGAGAGAGGAATCTGAGAGGTGGGTGCGTGAGGCGGGGCAGGGTGGAGGCTGGCAGTATTGTGAGGCGTGGTGATAATAACTGTAGAGAGAAGATGGGAGAGACAGGTGAGTGTGTGAGTCAGAGTGATGGGCAGAGGATGGCGCGTGGGGGAGGAGGCTGGGTGTGTTGCGGTGCGTGGCGTCAGGCGGGCCGCCGGCCACCACTGGTGCTGGTGCTCCCAGGCCTGAGTCACGACAGACTTGACCACATACTTTCTACACCAAGTGGTCACTCTTGATGCGCACCAACAACTGCCTCGGCTCTCGAATTAAATTGAAGCATACATACGTGTGTGTGTGTGTGTGTGTAAAATTCCCTACATGTACAACAGAAGATGGGAGCTCTACACTCGTGGGGCCTCATCCCTTGAACTTTAGTCGTACAAATTTTTAAACTTAAAACATACTGTTCGTAATTCACATGTTCATCATTCACTCTTCCATTCATCCATTATTCTAATAAAACACAGACACATATTCAACTTCTTTCTAACAATCTCTTGTGTGATTTCAGGTTATGGCCTCTGACTGCTGTGTATTTGCATCTTTCGAAGATCTGTTCACTGTCGATATCTTCAATTTAGTTCTCAAACTTAAAAAATGGTTGTGATCACGTCACCCCTTTCTCTTCTCCCATCCAGGGTTATCCAATTTAAGGCGTTTAGCTTTACTCAAGATTTGTGATCTCTTAATTCTGGTATCAATTTTGTTGCCCTCCTCTGAGCCTCTTAGTTCTCTGTACCTCTCAATGTGCGTTGACCAAATTTGTGAAGTTTAGTCTAACTCTGGCCTAAAGCAGGATATAAACAGTTTACTGAATATTTCCTTATCCATACGCTTTAATGTAATCCTAATACTTGTCAACAAATCGTTTCACTTTTCTCCTAATGTGGGACACTGTGGTGACTGGAGTGGGACGATGCCGACTCCAGAGTGTTTCTTACGTAAAGATTACCCAGATCATTTCCAGCAGGAGAATAGTCACATGGACCCTTTCTTTCAGCGGTGTTCCATCCTCACTAGTTTACATTTACACCGGTTGACCTTCATCAACCATGTATCACACCAACTCTAGAGCTGATCTAGTTGCCTATATGGGTTACTGCAATCCTCCTCTATTTTCACTTTTTTTTTCCCTCCACTAAGAAAAACTTTTCATCAATCGAGGGAATCTCCCCTTACTTCTGCCTGGAGATCCAGTTTCCTCACCAGCCTAGGACCCTATTTGGTAAAGTGCCATAAGCTTTCTGGCAGGCAATCCCCCCAGCCTTCTCTTATTTCTAAATCAGAGCTCACTTTCTTAAAGAAATCTAAGAGGTCCGTTACACATGACCCCCTTTCCCTAAAATTGTGTCGTCTCTTACTTCAGTAGTTTCTCCTTTCCAGGAAGTCATCCATTTGTTTTCAGATTACAGCGAGACAGGTATGTAGTTCAAAGCCTCTTCCCGGTGTCTCCTTTCTTGTAAAAAGGTATGACGTTTACCCTATTCCATTACAGGTAATTTGTTCACTGGACAAGCAAATCTATATGAAATGCAGAATCAACTGCACTTTTCTGGCATACATGAGATTATCATACAACTGACCAGTAATTTAATTATCTAATATTCCAATTTAAAGCATTACATAGAGGTTTTTAAGCTCCGAGTTTTCGTTCTGTGATCTTTTTACGTGACTTTTATCGATTGATTTTATATCATATGACTTTTTTCTGTGACCTTCTTCCTCTGATTTTCTGTGACATTTTTCTTCCATTCCCTGTCACACGAGAGAGAGGGGGAGGTGGGAGGTGCTCCACGTCTTGCCAGAGTTGAGCGAATGGACTCGGCTGCCTATTACTACACTCTTTTTCAGAGAACAGTGAACGATTCTCTCCATTCTGTAAGCCACCACAGATTAAATTTTTGACAAATGTATTTTTCCTTCTGCAGGACGCCTCGTTACCGGCCAGTGACAATAGGTTCTGCGTTATCCACTTGTTATATGAACGGCTGTATGCGGGTAAAAGCCATCATCTTAGCTCAATGTTAACTTTAGTGTTGGCCTCATGCTGGCCACCATTACCAGTCTCAACCCCTTGGTAGCCTGACTCGCGCGTACACAACTGTCATTTGGCGATGACACCCGCGTCTTGAAAACCCCAGAAAACCCCAAAATGTCAGATCTCTCTCTATATCTCGAAAAATTCTGGACATAACATGAAAATACGACCTTATGTACATACTGCACAAGACCTGCCGCTGATGCTGCCGCTGGACTCTCAATGCATCAACACGACCAAACATTAGAGAATGTTGCTATGATGAAAAAATGATGTTTTGTCAACTAATTAATTAGCCTCATAATGGCAAGCCAAACAAAAGCTGCCACGTTCAAATGCTGGACACACGTACGACAATTGCTAAAATCTATCGTAAACAATTATAATTATTGCTTAACCTCTCCAGCACGACAGTACGACCCTTCAGCCTAAGGGCAATCCTCGTGATATAAAACTATAACCACCATCGCTGCCATGGTCACCACCAATGCAACCATCATTACTGCCATGGCCAAGACCATTACAACCACTGCAATCTGTACCGCCATGGTGATCACCACAACAACAATCACCACTGCCACCACCATTACCGCCCGACAAAGGTCATAATGCATCTCATCAGTGGCGGCTGACCCCACCAAACGCCGACTCCACCAAAGACTGGCGGCCGACCCCACCAAACACCGGCGGCCGACCCCACCAAACAATGGCGGCCGACCCCATCAAAGACTCCGGTAAGCAAGACTGCTCGGCTGCAGGCCGTCTTGACGCGCCCTTCGACCAACCTAAGACGCAGGCTCATGATGCAGACAGGCGACCAGCTTCCAATGGCTCGCTGATATTCAACTTATAGGGAGGTAACAGGAAGGTTAGGTTAGGTTAGGTTAGGTCAGGTCAGGTGAGGCTTGCATGACCCGGGCCAGCTGGTGACGTCACCACCAGGAGGCTGGCTCCACCACGTCAACACCATCATCGATTATCCCTCACCTTCAATCTGGCGGACCCAGAGAGTGGGCCTCAGTATACTGGCCAGGTTCTGGTCCATGTGCTAACAAGGGAGCTGTCCCTCACCGGGTTAGTGGCTACACCTGCAGCCACCCCAGGTGGCGGGGGCTGCCTTCGCGAGAAGGTGAGGCCACACGATAATGGTGAGTTCCTCCTGTACCATCACACGTGATGGTCCATCCCATTCTACCCACTCGTGCTGTGGCTCACCTGCCACATTACCAACAACAGTGAGCAACACAGCCGCCAGACGTGAACGTCGACCCTCGACCCCTCGCACGGTAGATCAACACTCGACCACCCCACGACCAGAGGTGATGGTCGATCCTCCATCACTCATATCGTAGCCCCTCAATCGACCACTCCACTACCACAAGCGGTGGTAGGCCCTCATCACCCGGTATGGTGGTTCACCAGCCTACCATCTGGGGACATACATGTACCTCCTGTGTCTTCCTTCAACCAGTAACGAACTCACGTCTCGGCCTAGAACTGTTACACTTTCTTCCCTTATTGTAGGTCCAGTATCCCTCTTTTCAAGAGAGCTGATTTACAGATTTTGCACTGCCTCGAAGACTGAGAGGCTTTCTTTCACTGTACGAAACAGTGAAGGTTACCAATACCCAACCCATCATCTTCGACAGTTCCTAAATATATTGTGTTCTCTCGACGCGAGGTCATCAGCAATCAGACCTCCATCTTTCAAGCTCTTCCTCTGAACAGCCCTGTTTCCGTTTAGAATACGGCACGCGACGATTTCTTAGCTTCCAAGTCCATTACTGACGTTACTTGCGCCTCCCTAGCTAAAAAGCCTCCAGACATTTCTCCCAGATCCCTTTCACCTTTTCAGCTATAACATTCACCCAAGATTCCGTGTCTGTGTCAATTCCAATACCAACTTGTTTGTTGACCTATATTTACTTAGCGGTAGCGGTAGGTGTCCCTCTGGTTTCTGTCTTGCTATCTACACTCTTTTCTCTCTTTACCAACCATTTCCTTTCTTCATCACATAACTCAACGCTGCATTAATACACTTCTTTCGAGTACTCTACATCCTCTCTCGCTCGACCTACGTCACGTCTTGTCACAATTTCCTCTGAAAATTCAGACTTGGACAAGATTTCCCACGGGGGAGGACCCAACTTGGTCAAGCTTAAAGCCTCTAAAACACTATTCATGGTCATCTTTCTTCATAAAATCCCTCGCAACTTTCCGTCTTCATTGAGGAATCTGTAATTCCACCAGTCAACACAACAAATCCACTTGTCATCATTATAACATATAGACTCTCTTGAAGACCCAACACTACAAAAGTAACAACGTTTACCTCTACGAAATTGGGAGTCCTGTTCACGTGCCGTAATTTCCTGAGATCAGTTGCTCCGAGTGCAAGGCACTGCTTTCACATCTGTCTACTTAAAAATAAGACAAAATATCAGACAGAGTTGATCCAAAGCACTCCGGCTTATCGACCCTCCCAGTCTAACCTCACACCTTGACCCACTTGCCCTACGCCGTAGTGATGGTTCTCAGTCCCTCCTATTTAGGTATTACTTTGGCTTCTTTTCCCGAAAGCTGCCTGCTTATGTACTCCCATCATCAACTAAACCACATAATATTCGGCCAGCTACTACGACACATGATTACTGTATGGCCGCTGACTCAAGGATGGGTCCTCATGATGTTTGTTTCTTTTCCTATACAGCGAAGCTTTTGGAACTCTAACCTCCTTAGCGTCCCAGGCCTTCCCTAATAGCTTTAGCCTGACCATTTTCAAAAGGTAGGTTTACCACATTCTAAACAACTCTCTAGAATACTTTTTTCCTCTCCTCTTCTTCTACCTTTCTCTTCAACTTTTTCCATATTGTAATTGTCGAAGCTCTGGAACTCTCTACCTTCTCATGTCTTTCCCAATAACTATGACCTGGCTCATTTCAGGAGACATGTTTTTCACTTTCACAAAAATTTTTAAATGCTTTCCCTGTCTGTTTTTCCCCCTTTCTCAATTCTCTCTATATTTCAATTAGGGCCCGGCCTTGATGTGGGTTTTTGTCCGTGACTGGAGCCTTCAACATAAAAAAAAAAAAAAAACGGCCCTAAGATGAAACCCTGAAGGGTAACACAGGTTACATTTACTATGTAGGGAAAGGTAGATTTATGGATAGACAGTTCACACACACACACCTTGCTTAGGCGAGGGGGTGTGTATGTGTACATACATATATAGGAGTAAAGACGTGGTACACATGTATACAAGGTTAAGAGAAGGGGCAACACGAGTGTTGAACTCTCTCCCCGTAACACACAAATAATATCCACACAATTACTATTGCTATGGAATGAGAAGACAGAGGGAAATTACCTTTTATGTTTTAAAAAGAATGAATGATTAAAACCTTTTTTCACTCAACATTTATAGAAAAACCATCCTTCTCAGGGCTGAGTATAGATTTTTTATAGGAGCTGTAGTTTCCAGTTTTAATTAAATACCTCCAAATCGCTGCTGCATACAGCACTCCCCTTCTGCTGGTGTAGACCTGTAATTTGATGGAGAAATTCTGTCGCTTTTTTCTCCTTTTTGGAAAGTTTCGGAAAACAGATTTTTGATCGCGTGAAAAAAAGTGATTCATTTTCAGGCAGACGAACTTGTCCTGACAGGATATATATATATATATATATATATATATATATATATATATATATATATATATATATATATATGGAACAGGATATATATATATGGAACAGGATAATCCTCGCAATTACCTTTAACTTCAGGGGTGGTGCTGATTATACGTTCGTATTCAGCTTAATCCATTATCAGTGATCTGGAATAATTGTACAACGCTCATTAGGACCCTGGTTATATGCGCTGTGCCAACGTTATGAAACTGAATTATAACAACAAGAACAGAAAAGTTAATAACGTATGACAGAATTAATGAACTACGCAAATGTAATCGAAAGATGGGATTAGTATAGTATTGTATGACGTAATACTGGGTTGGAATTATAACCATGAAGTTCTAGTGTAGTTAGCGTTGCTGACCACGATTCGCGCACGGGCCCGCCCCGGGGCTCGTGTCCCGGCTAGCGGCAGTCGGCCCACGGGCAACCCAGCTGTTCGTTACCCCCCCCCCCATTGGGGCTGGTCGATAGATGGTTTTTACCTGGATTCCGCTGGGGGGTTTGTGTGTGTGTGTGTGTGTGTGTGTGTGTATAAAGGTAAAGGCCACTGTTATCAGCTGCTTTCACTGTCTAGCCTTTTTCGACTTTCCTTGTGACATGGGGTCCCAATCCGCCCCGATGTGAAGAACAGCTTGCATATCTGGGGGGTTCTTCGTCCACCTGTTCTTAACCAGAGTGGAATTAAGAACCTTCCCTCTTCATCGCCCTCTTCAAACATCCCTCGCAGTCTGTCGTGATTTTGCCTCTTTCTCTTGTTATCCAGGTTCACTTTTTTTTCTTTCTTTCTTTAGCCACAGCTCTCTCGTGGGCCGTGTGCGTGTGTCCCAGCTCTTGTGACTCGGGCCCGGCGGCACGCGTCCGGCTGCCGCTTCCCATAGTTTTTGTGGGGTGGCCCTCCACACGAGGATTGACAGTATGATGCCTCCTTTCCACGCGAACAGCAAAGCTGTTGAATTTCCTCTTCCGTCCGTCGTCCTTCCCTCCTCCTCTAACGTGTCCCGCTCTAGGAGTCTGATCTACAGACACCAGAATTCGAATCGGTTCCTCCTACGTTTTTTTTCTCCTCTCTGTCGTTATTTTTTTCGGCCTTTGATCCGAGATGGCCCTTACTTGGGTGTGCTTTTGTCTGAACCTCTTTGGCGTATATATGAAGCACTCGTGGACCAACTCGCCTGCAGGTTAAATCCGTCGTCCACAGAGAATTTGATTAATCAGTCTCCTATTAGCTGACGGAATGTTTTTAGTATACGTGAGCCATTCATTCCCTCGTCATTTTGCGCTCTGCTACAGTTCAGGTTCCGCGGTATAACCTCCGGAATGGAAAAAAAAAGAAAAGAATCCCTTTGTGTACTGTTCTAATTGCTAAATTCAGTTGGCGCTCTTCAAGCGAGATGCGATCGGTATTTGAGAGGTGATTTCAGGTCATTGGATAACGTATTCATTTGGACTGTTTTGTCATAGTTGGCTGTCGCATTCGGCTCCGTCGTTTAACGGTGGGGATGTGTTTATTTTGTCTGGTATTTGCTACTGCATTATTCATTGCCTTTCATACATTACGGCTCATTGCGTGCTAATTTGATATTCATTTCCTTTCGCACCGTTGTCACCTCTGTGCGTTACTGCGCGACTGGTAAGGGCCTCGAGCACGACGGTGCGACCCTTGGGTATATGATGGCCTTTGGTCCTCGACCTTACCGATGGGGGTCGGGTCAAAGAAGGCCAAGGCTGTTACGCCGAGTGGGTATACCGTCGAGGTATCGAGGGGCGGCCTCGTCTCGGTTAAGGATTCGGAAGGATTGCGTTTGATTATAGTATTTGACACTGTGTTGTTTGTCAAGGATATTATTTGATTCGGACCTCAGATTTGGCGTCTAATTGAACGATTTATGATTAGTGATACACTGAGTTATCTCAGATGTCCTTCGATCAAGCAAGAGGTGTTGGATGTTTAACACTTCTGTGGAAATCTGAGTTCATTTGCTAAACTGATTCGCTGTTTCATGATTCGAATGAGTGAACAGTCAGTCAGATGATTCGAATGAGTGAACAGTCAGTCACTGGCGTGTGTGTCTTTTTTATGACCCTTTGAACCAGACGGTTCGACCACTGGATATGATGACCTGGTCCTTTGACCTGAGCTTTAAGGGTATACTCCTAAGCCAAGTCATCATTTCTAAGGGTCGTAATTTCATATTCAGGGGTTCTCGTCGTCGTGTTCAAGGGTCGTACCGTTGTGCTCAAAGGTTGTATCGTTGTGTTCAAGGGTCGTACCGTTGTGTTCAAGGGTCGTAGCGTTGTGTTCAAGGGTCGTAGCGTTGTGCTCAAGGGTCGTAGCGTTGTGCTCAAGGGTCGTACCGTTGTGCTCAAGGGTCGTACCGTTTTGCTCAAGGGTCGTACCGTTTTGCTCAAGGGTCGCACCGTTGTGTTCAAGGGTCGCACCGTTGTGCTCAAGGGTCGTAACGTTGTGCTTAAGGGTTGTACCGTTGTGCTCAGGGGCTTGTACCGTTGTATTCAAGGGATTTACCCTCGTCTTCAATGCTTCTTAGCGTCATGTTCAAGGGTCGTACCATTGTGTCCGAGGAGTCATAGTAATTAATTATTCAATTATGTAGAAGGAGCCATCTCTCAGCCTTCACGGAATCTAATGATGTTGTTCGGAGCTGCTCGTTAACTTTGCCTCTATCACATGCCATTGTAAAACTACCAGCACGATAATTTTTTTTTTATATATATATAAAATGAAATTGAAGAACACTCATCTTCCATAAAGAGCTTATCTTAAATTGTATATCATTAGCCGACTTAATCACTCTTAGGCTTGTTATGAGGAGGGAGGAAGGGATGGGGTGGGGGTAGTTGTTAATATAATGAAGAGGCAGAGGGAGAGATTCTCAAGTCTCTTGAAGAGGAGGAGAAGGAGAAAGTTAGTTGGGTATTTTTTCCATCGTGTGTTTGCGTGGTGGAGCTTGCCTCGGGCGTGAGTGTAAGTAAGTCAGGTGTTGTTCCTCCTGTAGGAGGTTAATTACGGGTGCAGGCACAGCCACAGGTGTTGGTTGGTCTGGAGGGTAAGTAAGGTATGCATTGAGTTGGTCCTTGGGGGTGGAAGTGACGTCAGGTAGAGTGTGGGTTTGAAGGTAGTTTGGGCATTTACGTGCAGGGTGGTCGTGTACGTAAGGTGGTCACGGTGTCGTAAGGTAGATGTGATGGAGTTTTGAGTGTAGTTATGATGTGGGTCTGTGATAGTGATGATGATGATGTAAGACAGATGTGTGTGTGTGTGTGTGTGTGTGTGTATGGTAGCTATGGTGTTGATATGTCAGGTTGGTACGACTGTATTGCAATTATGGCGCTGAAATAGGCATGATACAGTCGTTAAGGTATTGATGACGCAAATGCATGCGATTAATATTGTGAGCGATGGTTTGAAATTTTGATTTTTTGATGTGGGTGTCACAATGCAATGTTGATGTTCATGTTTTAGTGCCGAACTGATTGATGTTTGGCGTGATGTTGACGTACTGTCGAAACGTTACGCTGGGACGACGTAGATTTGTTGTATAGTTAGGTTTTCGATGCAGTGGTTGGTAGTTATGCTGAATATAAGGTACTTAGAGTATAAATACGACTCTCTGGTAATGTGAAGGTAAGATGATTATGTTATTAATTAAGATGATTATGATATGGGTCGTATTAACCTTTACAATGGCTTGGTGGTAATACGGAGGTAAGATAATTGAATTATTAATGAAAATTATGATACGAGTTCGTGCTAACCTTTACATTCTTCTGTTTTAATAGAAATACATTTTTTTTTTTATCAACCCTCTCATTACTTACATAAACGAGAGGGCCTGACGTACACTTGTATCCATCCTATTCACAGTCGGACAAACGCCTGTGTATAAGTAATGAATACGAATGCTATGCAGTAATCAAGTCAATGGAATGAAAATTTAATTATTCAGCATTAAATTTCCAGCGTCCATTTATAAGATCCGACGCTAAGCGATATTGCGCTGTGTCAGGCCTGATGAACTGGGCATTAAAGTAAATTACTCCACTTAATGTAAATATATGAATGAAAGTGATATTAACTACTTACTCATTCACTCGATCAAGTGGTGCAGCCGCCGCCGCCCTCCCCCCCTCCCCCCGGGTGAATATTGCAGATGGAAGCAGTAGCGCTCAAATGAGTGAGTGAGTACGACGATTAAAAACATGGTTCATGTGCGTAAGAAGAGGAGGGGTGTGTGTGATGCAAGGCTTGGGGTGACTGTGGTACCGTAGGAGTCAGTGTAAGGACAGAGGCGGTGCTGACGGTGATGTCACTGCCCACACTGTTGATAGAAGGCGGTGATGTCACTGCCTACACTGTTGAGAGAAGGCGGTGCTGACGGTGATGTCACTGCCCACACTGTTGATAAAGGCTGTGATGTCACTGCCTACACTGTTGAGAGAAGGCGGTGCTGACGGTGATGTCACTGCCCACACTGTTGATAGAAGGCGGCGATGTCACTGCCTACACTGTTGAGAGAAGGCGGTGCTGACGGTGATGTCACTGCCCACATTGTTGAGAGAAGGCAGTGATGTCACTGCCTACACTGTTGAGAGAAGGCGGTGTTGACGGTGATGTCACTGCCCACATTGTTGAGAGAAGGCGGTGATGTCACTGCCTACACTGTTGAGAGAAGGCGGTGTTGACGGTGATGTCACTGCCCACATTGTTGAGAGAAGACGGTGATGTCACTGCCTACACTGTTGAGAGAAGGCGGTGCTGACGGTGATGTCACTGCCTACACTGCTGAGAGAGGGGTGGCGTGTGCCAATGCTGAGTCAAGTCAGTGTGGACACTGAGGAAGGCTGGAGATCGAGAAAGAGATTTCTTCGTACAGAAGCATCGTCAGCAAGAAAGGATTACTGACCAAGGGGATTTAGGGTAGGTATTTACCAGTCTCAGGTCTCTGGGATTGGGAGGGATTTACCAGTGTCATATTGAGGGACTGGCGTGGATTGACATAGGCTAGGGGTTGGGGTGGGGGATTTACTTGTGTCAGAATGGAAGCTGGGTGAAGGTTTACTAGTGTTGCAATAATATTTTCAAAAGGAGGCCGAGATGTTAAGGAAGGATTTACGACTGTCAGATTCACGGTTGGAAAGGATTTACCAGTTTGAGACTGAAGGATTGGGAAGGATTTGCCACTGTCGGATGTGAGTTTTTAAGGGAGGATTTACTGGTGTCACATCAAGGATTCTGGGAAGGATTTACCAATTTCAGATGAGGGCTTGGGGAATATACCCGGGTCACATTGAGGTTCGGGGTGGGGGGGTGGGGGTGGGAGGGAGGATTTATCAGTGGCAGATGGGGGATTTGAGGAGGATTTACACATGGCAGATGAAGATTGGGAAGTGTTTTTAAAGTCACAGGGCGAGAGTTGAGGATTGGAACCCCATTCAAAAGTATCATTGTGAAGGTTGGGATGGATTTGCATGTGCCTGAATGAGTGTGGAGAGAATTTATCAGTAAAATTGAGAATTAGAGAAGGATTTATCACTTAGAGTAAAGCGAGAGGCAGGAGTTACCAGTCCTTGTGATGGTTTGGAGGATTTTCCAGTGTCTCAGTGTGAGGGTAGGGAAGAGTAGGATTTACCCGTGTCAGTGTGAGGATTAGAAGAGGATTATACCTGTATCTTACAAAGGATTGGAGAGGATTTCCCACTGTGAACGCGAGGGGGTAAGGTCTGAGGCGGATTTGCCAATACCATAGTGAGGATTAGGGGAGGACGCTTTTCCACAAAATTCATTCAAGAAAAATATCATAATTCATGGGGGAAGCACCAAGTCAGGTAGCGTTCCAGTCGTATCGCGCATTTAAGTAAAATGCTTTTAAGTAAATCCATATTCTTTTTCCAGGTAAGTTGGAGACCTGGATGTGGAACGAGACAAAGGAAAAGGTTAGTGTACCATCAGCTGTCGTATGACCCCAGAGTCCGTAAGCAACAGAATGCATTCGCTTCCTGTTGAACACGCGAACCCACAGGTAGAGCTGCTCACACACACACACATACACACACACGGTAGGACACCATAGTGAACCTCAGAACCTCAGGAAAGGTTCGCTCATGTTCCTTGGCGATGTCCTAACCCGCCCTCTCACAGGAGGTAAGAGTACTTAGTAAAATTATGTGTACAGACCGGACGGAGTTATTGGGAAATGCCTCCGGGCGGATCCTTCGCAACAAACCAATGCAGTAAAGACAGAAAAAGGAGAGAGAGAGGGGGGGGGAGATAGAGAGAGAGGGGGAGATAGAGAGAGAGGGGGAGGGAGATAGATAGAGAGAGAGGGGGGAGGGAGATAGATAGAGAGAGAGGGGGAGGGAGATAGATAGAGAGAGAGGGGGAGGGAGATAGATAGAGAGAGGGGGAGGGAGAGAGATAGAGAGA
>JAYMFT010352560.1:0-22933 GCA_038088735.1 Panulirus argus
TGCCTTCTCCAGATCCATAAATGCTACATATAAATCTATCTGTTTATCTAAGTATTTCTCACATACATTCTTCAAAGGAAACACATGGTCCATGGATCCTCTACCATTTTTAAAACCACACTGCTCCTTCCCAATCTGATGTTAGAAAGGATGTTAAGAAGTTCTGGTTTTGTGATAGGATGGTGGATGATTTGAATAAATTAACCAATGAGACAGTAAATGCTGACAATTTTACAAATGTAATGAGACAGTAAATGCTGACAATTTTACAAATGTTTAAAAGGGTACTTGATGATACAGAAAGTTCATGAGATTGGACCCCATAAGTATAGAATTCTCTCCCTTTATTTATTGTACAAAGAGGCAGCTACCATAACAGACATACACACATGAGCACATACATACATAGGCACACACAGTTTTTCAATTTATGTCAACTAGGCCTAGGTGAATTTTGGTGCTGTAGACCTATTCTGCTCATCTTACTCGCTGATCATATGTCTGTTTGTCTGTCAGTATATGGGTGAGTATGTCTGCTGAATTGTAGCAGATAGTCTTCTAAACCTCTTATAGTCCCACATTCTGCTGATAACCATAATAGCCAAGGAAGTGTCAGTCCTCAAAACCTCCAGCAACCTTCCTTATCATCAGCAACACCATAACCCTTCTGCCCTTCCTTGAGCGCGCGCCTGCCTCCGCTAACTCCCCATCTCCTCCTACCAACACAGTTGTGCTTGTTTTCATAGTGTTTTGTGTAGTATTCTGTAACCGCAACATAAGTTCACAAATTGTTCAGTAATTTGTCCTAAGATACTTTTTTTACGAGTATGTAGATCATCTTTACAAAACTGTGAATTATGATTTTTACTGTGATGAGATTGGAAAAAAAAGGGAGGGTTTAGGTGTTATAAACACATCACTATTTTCTTCAAATACAATTGAGTACACTTGGTGGGAATTCACTGTGCAAAACCTGGAACAGATATCACTGTCAGTCATACACTTTTTTAGTTGCCTTTGTTGGAGCATAATTAGTAAAAATATATCATGGATGGCTGAGGGAAGCATGGAGCTATACTACTAAGTGTTCAAACAGGGAAAAAAGTATTATATGCATTTTCAGTGCTTGGTCAATGAAGCAGCCAGCTCAGAATAGTAATTCAATTTAGCAGTAATTCTGAATTGCTGGACCATTGCTTTTGGATATTTTAGTTTTAGAGTTATAAATTTTCAAAGCTTGACCTGTGTTGATAAATACATGAAATTATATAGACTATAGTAACAAGGAGAACAGCTAATTATGTTTTTTAATAGTTAATAATAATAAATATGTATTTTTAGAGAAAACAGTTTTCATTCATAATCAGTAACAGTTCACAGATGAAAATATTACACCATGACACATGAAAACTGAAAAAGTGAGAAAGTCAAATAAGAACACACAATTCTGATTGATTATTCTCATATTAAGCAGATTTCACCATATTCTAAATTAGCTGAATCTAAATTAATGATTTGCAAATTAGTGGGACTGTACTGCATAGTATAATCTTAGACTTTCTATACTTACACCATAGAATTTAACAAATGTTAACTTATTTTTTCAGAGTGCTGAGAATAGTGGGCTTAATTCCTCTGGTAAGTTGTGATCATGAATTTATGTAGTATGGGGAAATGGCAGTAAATTCCTGGGACTTCATCTTTTCAAGCTTTCCTTAGCATCATATAGTAGTTTAGATTTTTTTGTTCTGTTTGCCTGTACAGTTTACTGTTATACCCTATGACATATATCCACATATCTATTACTATAAAAGTATTTCTTCTCATTCTTTGTAACCTTGCTCTTAGTTCCTAATATGTTTTCTCATCAGCTTGTCTTTTTAATTTAGGATAACTGCTTGGTATTATCTACACCAAAGTTATCTCCTTGTATGTTAGTCACATATTGCTTTTCCATCTCTGTTTCAGTACATATTATTTCCTCTCCATGTTGCTTAGTTCTTTAACATTTGGTATAATGGTCGTTGCCCACTGCTGGATTTTCTACAGAAAATCAGCGTTCTCACTCATAGTTGGTGAACAAAATTGGTTTTGCTTACTCAGGCATAAGTGTAAAATATGGTGTGCATAATTTCCTTAATGTTACCATGGCCATGTATTAGAAGGTAGTTATGATGCTGACCAATAGATAATTAACCTCCTTAACAGTCCTCATGATATGTTATAGAGATAAGCTAATTATTATGTCACCATCCCTTTCACAAGTTGATTGCCTCAGTTTGTGTTTTGCAAGATGTCAGTATTAATTAGTGTTAGAGCAGTACATATATATATAATGTAAATATATTTTCTGTTATGAATGATTACTATATGTGCTTAATATTTGTGTGTTTTGTCGAGAAAATTTTGCACTCATGTTGCCCAGTATCATAAATTTGCATATATGTACAATCACTAAAAAATTTTTGGCACCCATATGGTGTGATGCGATATGACACACCAAATGAGAATTTTGGAAAAAACTCCTGAAGTATGGTGTATGATTGGTATCCCTGGCCAAGTTCACAGTTACTCTGTAGCTTGTAAATGATATCTCATTTTACAGTGGCTCTGCTTGGAGATTGCATCTCATGAACCAAATTATGCTTCATCATGCAAATTAATCAATACAGCTGTGTTCATACTAACACCACAGTAGTATCTATTCCTCCTACCAACAGACTTGCAGTCCCAGAGTATTATATTATAAGGATTGACCGGTCATGTACCAGGCTAGTTAATTACTTGATATGAAAGGTAAACACATTTCACCTGAAGTTATAGTACTTTTAATTCTATCAGTAGTTAGTGTAGGATCCCCCCATGCTGCTCGGATACAGTTCAACCTATTTGGCGTGGATTTCGTCTCCTCTAACATAGCTATGATTTGAAATAACATTACAATTCCTATTGTGTGCTCCAAGGCTCAACTCAGTGCAGGTTGAACCAGTTCTGTTTTCAACATATTCGATACATTATATTCAAATAATTAACTTCCTGTGGTAAAAGTCTATGCTAACACTAATATTGTTTGTCTCACAGGAATTTCCCTACCAATCACACCCTCGAGGACCTACTAATCTTATCATGATTGACATACTAAAGAAATGTCATACCTCGTATCATGATTCATTCCCATCTTTTTTATCCTTATAATCCTGAGGATTATGCCTAATGTTATATGACTATTATGATAGGCAAATATTCTGTGTTCTTTGTGCATGTGGTCTTGAATTATTGGACGTTTACTTACTTTCCATCATCTACACTTTGCAATGATATGGTTTTATGTCACTGCATCTCATAATGTAAGAAATCCCTAAATAGCATCCCGATTTGTTGGTTGCCATGCACACATTAATATAGATTGTGGGTTTGATTATTATATTACAGAGGGTAATGCTGTGCCGTTTAGAGGCTTTCATACTAACACTATGTATCCCTGTTTATTAACCGTTAGATATGACATGTGGCTACTGAAAACATCATATTGCTCTCTCTCTCTCTCTCTCTCTCTCTCTCTCTCTCTCTCTCTCTCTCACACACACACACACACACACACACACACACACACTCACACACTCACAAAAGGGTACCAACCACACCAGTGATTGTTGCAAAGCTTATCAGAGCCAAGGCTGCTGAATAGTTTTTTAGAGGGTGTACTTTGTCTTTACTCTTACACACACACACACACACACACACACACACACACACACACACAGAGTGAGAGACAGGGGTACCAACCACAACAGTGATTGTTGCAAGGCTTATCAGAGCCAAGGCTGCTGAATAATTTTTTAGAGGGTGTACTTTGTCTTTACTCTTACACACACACACACACACCACTTGCCTATGATATGTAACCATTTTATTGATCATCCTCAAGGAAAGGATGAACAGTTGGGTTGACTGTGACCAACTGCAGGACTAGGATTCAAACCTATCTGGGTTTGATTCCAGGTGGCCTGTGCATACTTGATGGTCAGTGATGCTAACTGCTACACCACAGAGGTCCATGTAAATACCATGCTGTGAAGGCATAATCTATATCTGTATATATCACAAATCCCTGCCTTGTCAACTCCAGGAGGAGAATAAGTAGACGATATATTTCTGTATTTTTCTTCTACTTCTGTGACAGCGCACTCTCCTTTGTTAGTACATTATAAATTTTGCGGCATTTACACTATACACACATTCTTACTGACTCACTGATATTTTTTATATTATTGTGATTATTTTATACCCATTTATACCCATCATGTCTGGAAAATGGCCAGCAAGTTCTTTTGCAGTTAATGCATCCTAAGCTTTGGAAAAGCCTCTTCTTGGATGTAAAATTGCAAGTGTTTAGGAGGTTGAAAGCTGGTGAGCATCAGGTCGATGTCAGTGATGCTTTCCTTTATGCTTACACTTAATTTTGTGGGAAGACATCATGTGTTTAGTAGCATTTGGCAGTGTTGCAGCCAGTGTTACCAAAGAAGTCAATTGATGCAGTACCTTCTGACCACTTACTACAATCTTCATCACCATCAATACCACCTATGTCATCACCACTACCTCTATGATCACCACCTAAAACAGAATTTCAGTGATGCAGAGATGGATTAGCTTCAACCAGATCAAAGCCCTGCAATACCCACTGCCTCCTGTCCCCCTTCTTCTTCCCACTCACTGCTTCTCACTGATATGCTGCCTCTCATACTCGTTCTACCGCAGTCATCACTGTTCATCAAATAACTGTCATTCATGATATAGTATTGTACATTGTTCATTTATTGCTCATTAATTAGTAAAGATACTTTACTGTAATAATCTGAGGTTGTTAAAACTTGCAAGCCTCATATACAATAGTGTATATGTCTCATAGTTAAAAAAGTAACATCAGGCACACCTCCCTATATGCAATGGTGTAATGTCCCTCCAGGAAGGTGTTTTGCTAAGTGCTCCATTTTCCAGGAGCATATCCTGAGTGCTAATTGGGGTATTGCTGTAAATGACTACAGTTGGAACCTGTCTGGGTATCTTTGCTAGTTTTCCTTATCCTGTAGACTCCTTACTCCTCTCATAATTTTTGTATCATCTGCAGATATATTCAAGTGTGATTCTAATCCTAGCAATTGTGCAAATCATCATTAAAGATTAGGAAGCACTTGAATGCATACTGTGAGAACCACAATATATAAGGGAAAATGAAAGAGCTCCCAGAAGAGGAAATGATACTGGTCTCCCTCTTCAGATTGGAG
This sequence comes from Panulirus argus, assembly GCA_038088735.1. Taxonomy (NCBI): domain Eukaryota; kingdom Metazoa; phylum Arthropoda; class Malacostraca; order Decapoda; family Palinuridae; genus Panulirus; species Panulirus argus. The sequence continues at coordinate 5,289 of JAYMFT010352560.1, forward strand.
AAGATTTTGCCTCTCTAAGCTACTTGACCACTATGATAGGATTCTTGAAGACCTTGAAGACACACAAAATGCTGATGTGATTTGCACAGAATGTTCAAAATCATTTGACAGATTTGACTATGATGTTATAGCACATAAGAAATGAAAGATAGGAATAACCGGAAAAATTATAAGATGTTCCTATATACATCTTTTCAGTTAACAGATCACAATAAATAATTGTAAACCATGCCATCTCCAGTGCTTCCATGAAGGAATTGCATATGCACCTCTCTTGTTTTTCATTCTTATATCTGAAATTAATGCAAGCATGAGACAGTTTCATATCCTTTGCAGATGATACAAAATAAGTATGAAAATATAAAGTAAGTATGAAAATTGCATGAATTGGTGATGCTTAAAGGCTGCAAATAGACATAGATGAAAGTATTAACTGAGCAACAGAGAACAACATGCTTTTCAGTGGGATAAGTATCACTTCCTCTGGTATGGGGAAAATGAAGAAATCAAAGACAATACAGAACACCAGACAGACACAGATATCATAATCAGGTGAATAACATGAAAGACCTTGGGGTAATAATGTCTAATGACCTAACCTACATTGAACAAGATGAAACAATGATTGACTCTTGCAGAAGAATGGTGGGCTGGATCCTGTAGACTTTCAAAAAAAAAAAAAAAAAATAGGATGAGTATCCCTTTTCCGAAATGCCTGGGACCAGAAATATTTCGGATTTTGGAATACAGGTTGAATATCTTTTATCCAAAATGCGTAGGACCAGAAGTGCTTTGGATTTTTCAGATTTTAGAATATTTGCATATATATATATAATGAAATTTCTTGGGGATGGGACCCAAGTCTAAGAAACAAAATCCTTTTATTTTTCATATACACCTTATTAACTTATTATGTTTCATTTACACCTTATTAATTTGTGTTCATCACTTTCACCTTAGAACTTTAACAGTTTATCCTTCTGTTTCTTCATGTCATAGATGGTGGTTATTCCAACACCATACTCTTTTGTGGTATAGTTAAACATAAATGCTTTCTCTTTTTCTTATCACTGTTATCTATAGGGGTATCTGCAGGCCTTTTTGACATTTTCAACAATATTTTTGTACTACAGAGCAGAGGATATACTAAAAACACAGTGAGTAATGTAGATAACAGAATGGTATGGAAACAAACATGTTAGAGTTGAGACATACCTCAACATTTCAATTGTTCAAAGGTCATCCTCAGGAGATACTGATTCCAGCATTCAGCGGGACTGTGTTTCCCAGCAAGTGATGGTCACCTGGTTAGACACCTTGGCATGTCTCTCACTGATTGGAATGCTTGTCCTGCTGCCTCCACTCGTTCACAGCAATCTCTGCAGATGAACCCAGACCTTGTGTTAACATTGTCTTTAGTAGTGATGTAAGCTGCTTCTAAGACAAGGTCTGGGTTCATCTGCTGGTCACATCAGGCAGCGGAGATTACTGTGAATGAGTGGAGGCAGCAGGACAAGCGATCCAATCAGAGAGCGACAAGGCAAGGCATCCAACCGGGTGACCATCACTTGCTGGGGAACATGGTCCCACCAAATGCTGGAATCAGTATCTGCTAACGAAGACTGTTGAATGGTCAAAACGTTTAGGTATGTCTCATCTCTAACCTGTTTGTTTTCATACCATCCTTTTTCCACATTTGTCATGATGGACAATAGATACATAATGAGATATCTTGGGTATGTGACCCAAGTCTAAACACAGTCCATTTATGTTTCATATACACCTTATACACATAGCCTGAAGGTGATTTAAACAATATTTTTAATAATTTGTGCCTAAAACAAAATTTGTGTAACACTGAACATCAGAAAACTAAGGTGTCAGAACCTCAGCCGCCTATGTGGACAGTCTGTAGTTGTTTAGCATCACCTTCATTCCTGAGTCTGAATTTATATGCTGCTGATAAACAATTATATTCTTGCACTTATTCACACATAAGTATTTAACAGTAGAAAATTATGAAATACCATTAATACAGTGAAAAAATAATGTGTTTAGATGTGGAATTTTGCATTTTAGATTTCGAATTTTTGGATTAGGAATGCTCAACCTGTATTATTCAAGGCAATATTTCCCTCACAGACTGAATATTGCTGCATTCTAACATCATCCTACGAGACAGGCAAAATTACAAAATTAGAAAGTTTTCAGAGATCTTTCACAGCCTATATTAATGTGGTAAATGAAGTAAGTTACTGGGAACAGCTGAAATCTCTGAGTCTGTAATCCCTAAAGTGCTGCTGAGAGAGCTATATCATTATCTATACATGGAAAATCCCAGAAGGTACAGTTCTCAAGTTACTTTTGGAAATATCATTGTACTGGCATGACAGACATGGAAGACTTTTTGAAATATTACCTGAGAAATCCAAAGGTTTAATATGCACAAAGAGAGAGAATACTGTAAACATTTGGAGACCAAGACTCTTCAACATCTTACCTACTGTCATCAGAAATGCCATGAGATGCATAGTATAGAAGTTTGAAAGTGCCCAGGACAAATACCAACAAAGTGTAATAGGTCAGCCAGACTGTAGCAGCTAAGTGGGCTTGCAGGCAGCAACTTCCAACAGCTTGGTTGACCAATAACTCAACTCAGTGGCCTGGGCCTGTCCCAGATTGTTGGGGTAGGAGAGCCCTCTGAAGACTTCAATGAGTTGTTTACATAGACTAGGAATAGCAGTGGCCCCAGTATTAATCCCAAGCAAGAAGTCTGATGTATATAACTATGTGGTCGTAATACAAGCCACATTCTTACATTGAAATATTGCATATAATGTCATCAACCAGGAAGTGTGAGTAAAAAGCTCCCATGATAGTTTTGTGCTTCTGGTTAGGGGAATGCAGGGATAGCATTAACATGTAGGTAAAGTTAGATTTTTGAATTACTGTGATGTTGGTCACTGTAGTGTGGATTGAATATAAGATTCAGTGTAACATCCCAGTAAGTATTTTTTTTTATGTTGGATGCTTCAGTCACAGACAAAAGTCCACATCATGGCTGGGCCTTAATTGAAATATACAGAGAATTATGAAACTGAAAAAGAAAAGACAAGGAAAAGTATTTACAAATTTTGGAGAAAGTGAAAAACCTTTCTTTTTAAATGTTCCTGGTCATAGATATTGGGAAAGACTTTCAGTAGAAAGTTAGAAATGGTAAGCTATCTCATGACAATTTCTTCTAACACCCATTCATAGATGAAGAACCAGGAAATTCTGGCCCTTTGTCTGCATACTGTAATTTCTTCATGTTCTCCCTGCCCTTGACAGCCTCAGCATGCAAGAGCGACTTCTCTAAATGTTAAGAGTAACCCCAGATCATTATGTTTCAAAAAATAGATTCTTTACTTATCTAATTGCATAACCATAGGGGTAATTTTTTTTTTCTGAAAAAATACAGTAAAATAAGCCTCTCGGAGGATTAAACATTCGGGCTGCAAATATGCTGGTTGTACAATGTGTCCCCTCTATTGCAGCAATATATACACATTTCTTTATGCCATTATGTTTTAATTTTTCACTTTTCACTGCTGTATGTTTTGCCTTTTGCATATGTATATGTGCATATGCTGTTTGTACATATTTGCACAATTTAGTACATAGTTTTAGTGGTATATTTGTGTATGCTGCACCCAAGTTTTAGTAGTATATTAGAGGAACATCACAGTTTTATACATTTAGTATTTAATATTTTGCCAACCATTTGCAAGTTATTTTTTGAAATTATTAACATATATGTAGTGAGATGAGATGGCCAACACCTTTAACAACAGTGTTCCATAACTCACCCTACCCCATTAACGGGAAAACTGACTTTCTTTTTCATACTTGCTCGCTGTTTCCTGCATTAGCAAGGTAGTGCCAGGAACAGATGAAGAAAGGCCACACCTGCTCATATCCATTCTTTCGCTGTCAGGTGTGATTCGCCATAACCACAGCTCCCTATCCACAACCAGGCACCAGAGATCTTTCCATGATTTACTCCATACGTTTCATATACCCTGGTGCAGTCCATTGATAGCACATTGACATCGGTATACCACATCGTTCCAGTTCACTCTTTCCTGTGTGTGCCTTTCACTCTCCTGCATGTTCAGGCCCCGATCACTCAAAATTTTTTTCACTCCATCCTTCTGTCTCCAATTTGGTCACCCTGTTCTTCTTGTTCGCCCTACTTCTGATACTCACATTCTCTTTGTCGCCTTTGCTCACTCATTTTCTCTATATGTTCAGACCATTTCTGCTCTCTCAGTGACACTCTTTTTATTACCACACATCTCTCTTACCCTTTCATTACTTACTCAATCAAACCAACTTACACCAAATATTGTTCTCAGACGTTTTATTTCCAACAAATTTACCCTCCCCATCTATAGCCCATGCCTTGTGTCTATATAATATTGTTAGGAGTACTATACCTAACATACCCATCTTTGCCCTCCCAGATAATGTTCCCTCTTTCCACACATTCTTCATCGCTTCTCTTTCCATGGTTCCATTTGCTGCCATGCCCTCTCCCAGATATCTTAAACACTTCACATCATCCAATTTCTCTCCTTTCAAACTCATGCAACTTACCTGTCCCACAACCCTGCTAAACCTAATATCCTTGCTTCTTATTCACATTCACATGCAACTTTCTCCTTTCACACTCTTCCAGACTCATTCACCAACTTGTCCAGTTTCTTAGTTGAATCTGCCACCATTGCTGTGTCATCAGCAAACAACAAATGATTCACTTCCCAAGCCCTTTCAACCCCGACAGACTACATACTCACCCCTCTCTCCAAGACTCGCATTTACCTCCCTCACCAATTCATCATTGAACAAATTGAACAACCATGGTGACATCACACACCCTTGTCATGCCACAAACTAACCTTCACTTGAAACCACTCACTCTACTCTCTTCTTACTCAAACACAATCCTTACACCCTTAATAAAAACTTCTCACTGCTTCTAATAGCTTTCCTCACACACTGTATATTCTTAATACCTTCTACAAAGCATCTCTATCATCAGTTTTTCAAGGTATTTCTGACACAAATTCTGTAAAGCAAACTCCTGATCCACACATCCTCAATGACTTCTGAAACCATACTGCTACTCCCCAGTCTGATACTCTGCACATACCTTCACCCTCTCAATCAATACCCTTCCATACAACTTATCTGGTATACTCAACAATATTATACCTCTTTAGTTTGAACAATCACTTTTATCCCCCTTGCCTTTGTACTGTGGCACTTTGCATGCATACTGCCAATGCTCAGGCACCTCACCTTGATCCATAGATCCATACATTGAAAATCTTTACCAACCAATCAAAAACGCAGTCACCCCCTTTCTTAATAAATTCAACTATAGTACCATCCACTCCAGCTACCATGCCACATTTCATCTTAAACAGGGCTTTCACCACTTCCTCTCTCTTCACCAAACCACTTTCCATGATTCTCTTACTTTGCTTACCACCCGAACCCAAACACCCTACATCTGCCATTCTATCATCAAACACATTAAATAGTCCTTCAAAATACTCACTCCATCTCCTTACTTCATCACCACCTGTTATTACTTCTTCTTCTGCCCTCTTCACCAATGTTCTCATTTGTTCTCTTGTCTTTTGCATATTATTTACCTTCTTCCAGAACATCTTATTCTCCAAGAATTTACTGATACTTGCTCACCCCAACTTTCATTTACTCTCTTTTTCAACCCCTGCACCTTCCTCTTGGCCTCCTGTCGGTTTCTCTTATACATCTTCTAATCATTTTCGCTCCTACCCTGTATGTACTACCCAAACACTTCTCTCTTCTTCTTTTACTAGCAACTTTGCTTCTTCATCCCACCACTCACTTCCCTTTCTAATCTGCCCACCTCTCACCTTTCTCATACCACATGCATCTCTTGCACTTGCTATTACTGCTTCCTGAAATACCTCCCATTCCTCATTCTTTCCCCTTGCTTTATTTACTCTCACCTTTTGCCACTTTACACTCAATCTCTCCTGGTATTTCTTCACACGAATCCCTTTTCCAGGCCAGCTTACACACACCGCTCACATCTCACCAGCATTATTTCTTCTTTTTTGAAAACCTGTACAAATCTTCACCCTCAGTTTCAAAAGATAGTGATCAGACATCACACCAGTTGCCCCTCTCAGCATTCTTTCCATCCACAAGTCTTTCTTTTATACTTATCAATTAATAGGTAATCCAATAATGCTCCTTGACCATCTCTCCTACTCACATACAGATATGTATACAACTCCACAAGCTCTTCACTATTTCCATTCATAAAACTGAATACTCCATGCACCCCAATTATACCCACAACTGCCATATTACTTAACTTCGCATTTTAATCACCCATCACTAATACTCAGTCTCTAACATCAAAAAGGTATAAGAAATAGATCCTTGGTAATGCTAAGTCTCAAGATAGCCTCCTCTATAGCTGGAGGCATCTTGGCCACTGAAACAGTACCTGTCCCAAGAACAGTCATTAAAGGAGCTGACACACTCACTCAGCTGCTCCTAAAACACTTGCCTCTCATGATCTTTCTTCTCATGGCCATGTGCATAAGCACTAATAATCCCCCATCTCTTGCCATCTACTTTCAGTTTTACCCACTCCAATCTAGAATTTACTTCCTTACAATGTCTCACACTCCCACAACTCCTGCTTCTGGAATAGTGTTACTCCTTCTTTAACTCGTCCTCTCACTATCCCCTGACGTATCTGAACCATTCTTCCCCTCCATACTTGAGCTTTGTTTCACTTAGAGCCAGATCATCTGGGTTTCTTTCTTCAAACATACTGTCAATCTCTCCTCTCTCTTCATCTTGGTTACATCCACACACATTTAGACACCTAAGCCTGAGCCTTTGAGGAGGATAAGAGCTCCCTGTTTGGCTCCTTCTAGAAATTGAAATTCAAGAGGGGGGTTCCGGCCCCCACTGGTTCCCAACCCCCTTTAGTTGCGTTCTTCGATACATAGGGAATACATAAGGAGAATTCTTTCTTCCATACCCCAGGGAAACTGACTCATGCAACTAAATTCCTACAAGGGTACATTAATAATGCAAGTTACACTACACTTGTTTATTTTAAACTACGAACTTCCTGCTACAGTCTGCAGCAAAAGTTGTCTCAATTTTTTTTTTTTTAAAGATTAAGTGGTCTAAAGACTGTAATTGTCACTTACCAATATAATTAATGCATTGTTACATTTCCCTTCCTCTTGATGTAGTCCTGTGGCTGGCTGGGAATGCAGTCTGAAAGATTCTTGTGTAGGTCTGGGGAAAAACTACCCCAGAGCTGCTTAATTGTCACCACAAGATTTGGTACAGAAGATGTGTCCAAGAAAAAACAATGGACAACAGGGTCTCAGTTGGAGGTTTGGGTAGTTTCATAGCCAGTTCCTGAAATATTTCACCTTGCTGTCATTTAGCCACTGAGTAACAGAACTAGCAGTGTGGCAGTGAGCCCCATCCTGCATAAATATTTTGCCTTTGCACTTTCAAATGAATCTGGAAAACAGTCATTAATTAGATTTAAGTACACTACCTTGTTCACTTTCACATTCTTGGGGTAGCCAATACACCCTCCCTCTGGTGTTTCCACTCACAGTATCTGTCGACTCGTTACTCCACAAATTCATCATGTTTCAAGGTCCCAAGCACTCTATTTCTTGTAAAATTTCCCTTTTTTATCTTTCTGGAGCACAGTCAGTAGGGGTTTACATTGGGCACAAAAACTACAAATCCCAACTCATCATGCAGTAACTTTTGATCACCCCTAAGCTAGACATGTTTGAGCAAGTTAGGGTTCTTGTGCTTGATTTTATGTGCTGTGAGGGATGGACAGACCTTAAATTACCTTGCAATCACCTTTATTGGTTATAAGAGGCATTAATCTTAGCCTTCCAGACTTGGGAAAAGGAGCTAGTAAATTGGACTCACATAATTTTTTAAAGTGCTTCATGAACCTTATGACACTTTGCTCTACTTTGTGTAGAGCAATGTTCTTCTTTGTTGTAATTCTCTTGGGCATAATTAGCTGGGCACAAGAGCTAGGTGACTGCAAACAAAGATGAAGAAAAAATAACCAACACATAGAGATAAACAAAACAGACATGAACTTCATGGCTGCTGTACACAAGCTGATTGTCATGAGGCAATATCAGTATTGCTAATATTTAGACATGTGGTTAGTGCTGTCAGTGCATGACGTAACATGTAACTCTTGCCAGGGTCTTCATTAAAAATGTGAAACAATTTCTGTAGTGATTAAAGTCACAGTGGCCCTCCTGCAGCTATTTGTGTAGACTGTTATATACTCTCACTACTTCTCATGTGCTGGTGACAACACATTCATACATTCTTGTCGCACCTTATTACAACAAAAGAATTTTACACTACCGCCGACCAAAACTCAATATGTTTGATGTGGACACAACTGTAAAGATGCTACTTCCATACAAGCAGTCTACAACAGCTCCTGCAACAAAAACTAAGTTACATGTTTTACCAATCAGACCATAGAAATGTGGGAACTGTCTCACTCTTAATTATTTCTACCACTACTTGTTGGTTATTTCACCTGTTAGCTAGTGCAGCTAAGATCCATTCAATAATTCACTGATCAACAAAGGTTTTGTCTCATGGAAAAAAATATTTGTTTCTTATGTATTGTTGCACGCTGAATCAAAATATGTTTTCAGAATTTCTCTATCACCCATAGTTTTTTTGTTCCAGCATACTTGTGTATCATTACATACAGTATATATGTACCAGTGTTCTATGGGGCATTTGAAAAAAAGTTTAAAAAACACAGCTATTTTAATTGTCTGTGAAGTGCAATAACTTCTTTTTGAAAGCACAAACCTAAATAAATGAGTCACCAGGGGCCAGCTGAAACAGGAAGTGTTGGGACATTCAAACAGTGCATACTCCTGAGTAGCAGTTCTCTGTCAGTTGCAGGCTAGAACTCAAAGTGTAAACAGTGTCTTTTCCACTCTGTTGACATATCATGTTTTTGCATATTCAAGTGTTGTGCTGATACCCCATCCACCATTATAATGCTGAGAAACTGTGTAAATGGTCCAAATTCTTTCTGCTACATCTACGGTGAATTGACATTCATATCGCAAAAATGTTCTTTCACACTCCTCATTAAGAAATTCTATGAGCATTACTTTGGTTGTAAAGTGAGTGACCAGAATAAAAGTTGGGCCCCCCATATTTGTTGTATCACATGTGTCAGGCTTCTCACAGCATGAACAAAAGGTTCATGCCATATGCCTTTGCCATTCCTATGGTTTTGAGAGAAACCTGAGAACAAGCTTCGGATTGCTACTTCTGCCAAGACAAATATAAATGGTATAACATCAAAATCCAAGCATACTGTTAAATATCCTAATTTACCATCTGTTATGAGGCAAGTGCCTCACAGTCTGGAATTACCTGTTAAGAGCCTCCAAGAAACATGACACTGAGTGATGATGAATCTGGCGATGAGAAACTAGACCAAGTAGAGGACAATGTGGATCCAGCATTTGAAGCAAGCTGTTTTTCAAGTGAACCACTTTTGCTGAGTCAAGGAGATCTTAATGATCTCGTCTGCAATTTAAATTTGTCAAAGAAGCGAGCTGAACTTTTGGGTTTTAGGTGAAAGGGCTGGAATCTTCTCCAGAATAAAACTAAAGTTTGTTTTTATCATGATCGCCATGTCATTTTCAAAGAATTTTCTCCTTTGAAGATGGTCTGGTGTTTTACAATGATGTTCGTTCTATTATGGAGGCACTTGGCTACAAATATAACATAGATGAGTGGTGCTTGTTAATTGATTCACAAAAGTGAGCTTGAAAGCGGTTCTGCTCCACAATGTAAATAAGTTCCCCTCCATGCTTCTGGCTCACGCAGCTAACATGAAGGAATCATATGATAACATGAAGCTTCTTTTGGAGAAAATTAAGTGTGGGCACTTTAAGTGGAATGTATGTGGTGCCCTAAAGGTTTTGGCACTTTTATTTGGAATGCAACTTAGATACATGAAGCTCTGTTGTTTCCTCTGTGAGTGGGACAGCTGGGACAAGAAAAATTATGTAAAGAAGGTGTGCTTCCTTTGCACATTAAGCTCGGGTTGATGAACTCCATCAAAGGTATGGATAAAACTGGCCATGGATTCACATATTTGAGGAATAAATTCTCCATAATAAATGATGCAAAAATCAATGAGGGTATTTTCGTAGGACCACAGATCAGGGAACTGCTCCGAGATGAAAAGTTTGATAAAGAGCTAAATGAAGTTAAAAACTGCATGGCAGTCATTTAAGATTTTTTGGGAATCACAGCTGACAAAACTACTATGATGTTGTAAAAGATCTGTTGATTTCATGTAAAGCTCTGGGGTGCAATATGTGTCTAAAATTCCACTTTTTGGACTCGCACTTAGACTTTTTCCTGTAGAATCTTGGGGCAGTCTGTGGTGAGCATGGCGAAAGATTTCACCAGGACATTTTGGACATGAAAAAGCAATACCATGGAAAGTGGAGCCCCTCTATGTTGGCAGATTACTGCTTTACACTAAGGAGGGATGTTCCTGAGGCCAAATATAGCTGAAAATCATACGCTTCTACATTTTAGAGGTAAGCTTTTAAGTGTAATACCAGCCTTATTTATGAATGAGTAATACATACTTATTGTAAAACTTAATTGCTGTCACTTAAAAACCATGCCTGATAGAAACATTCTAAAAACAGATTTGAATTCATCATAAAAAATATTATAAGGTCCGCCTGTTTTAGTTCATGGAACAAAAAAATAAAGATTTTGTTAACCAGTGTAATGTCCCAATCTTTCTCTGCTTGCTGGTTTTCACTTGTTGCTGAGGTGCCTCACACACACCATAAGTGAGTACCTTCCATGCTAAGGACAGCTGGTCCTCACTGTTGCTACATGTGGGATGGCCCTAGGGGATGCCATTCTCCCATGTATTGTTTTTCCCTCATCACCATACCACCAAAACCAACCTCTAATCCTTCATGATGTAACTTTACAATATCACCCATGTTGGCTCACCGGATCACATTCATAAATGTTTCTATTTTAAAATTGCCTCCCACTCCAGCTGCTGCTTTGAGACATAGTTATTGGCTCCTCAACAAAGTTGAGTGTAATAACTTATGAAACCTCTTTTCAGACTTTCCTTAGGTAAATTATTGCCTCTTATGTGGTGATGCATTTGTCTATGCCAAATGCATTGTGGGAAAGGAGGCATTTATCCCCTCTTCCTCCAGGATGACCTCTTCTTCTAATCCTTGGTTCATCCATTCCTGTTCTAAGGCCATTTAGGCAAGGGATCAAGCATATCGGACTTGTAAAAACTCTCCTTCTCCCAACTCCCATTCAACATTTATCACAGCCCATAATCATTATAAGTATGTTATCTGTGAGGCAAAGCATTCCTTTATTCAGAGGAAATATAATAACCTCTGTTTGTCATCCACAGATAGGTCTTTCTGGTTTTTAGCTAAGAGAATTACAAAAACTTCTATCACTCTACATTTCCTTCACTTTTCTGTGCTGATGAAATGATAGGTGGCTGTCCCATAGGCAAAACAACTCCCTTTGGATCCCATTTCTCCTCTAACTCTACCTTAGATGACTAACTTTCCTCCACTCCCTGATGTTCCTCTTACTAATCTTATCTGTCTAAAAAGCACTTCTCTCTCTTGACATAAGCAGGGCTTATGGTCCTGATGGCATCCATCCCCATGTACTGAAAGAGTGTGCCTCTGAACTTGCATCTGTGCTTACTCATCTCTTTCATTTCTGTTTAAAAACACAATTTTCGTTTCTTCTTGGAAGCATGCGTTGGTACATCCTAACCCTAAGAAGGGTGATTGTTCTAACTCATCTAACTATTGTCTTGTTGCTGTGACATCTACCATTTCCAGAGTCTTTAAATCCCTCCTCAACTCCCATATCCTCAGACCTCAGACATCTTGAATTTCACAGTCTCCTCTCTGATCACCAGTATGGCTTCTTTAAGGCGAGATCCACTGGTGATGTTCTTTCCTATCTTTCATATGTCTGGTCATCATTTCTGAAAGATTTTAGGGAATCCTGTGTAGTTGCTCTTGACATATCCAAAGCTTTTGACAGTGTGTGACATCAGTGTCTTATCTTTAAGCTTCTGTCTTTTTGCTTCCCTTCCTCACTTTGCTCCCTCATATCTAGCTTCCTCTCTAGTTGATCTATCTCCATGTTTGATTCACAGATCAGCCTCTCTCCCTTTCTCCATCAACAGCAGTATTCATCAAGGTTCTGTCCTATCTCCTACACTGTTTCTCCTTTTTATCAATGATTTACTTTCTTCCACAAATAATCAAATGCACTCAAATGATGTCAACTCAACACTGCATTCCTCTGCATCCTTCAGTTTTGTTCCTCTTCTCTAATTCTGCATCTTGTCTTGACACAACTTCCTCAAAAAACTCGGACAGGATATCCTTGTGGGACAAACAAAATCTAATTAAGTTTGATGCTTTCAGGACCCAGTTCTTACCCATCTTTCTACTGAAAACTCTTTTAAACTTTCCTCTCTCATTTAACGTTTCTGTAATTCCAAATCTTGACTTGATGAACATACTTGGTATTACTGTAATATCCACTCTATATTGGAAACCCCACATTTTGGAAATAGCTAAGAGTGTGAGAGTCCTGTATGGATGTTGAAATTTCACTTCTAAATAGTTGCTCCATTTATATAAAGGATTAATTTATCCATTTGAGGAGTATCGCTCTTACATTTGGGGTGGCCTTAGCTCTGCATCCTTACTTGACAGAGTTCAGTTGGAAGTGGCCTGACTAACAGACTCTCCCAGGCTATCTTCAAAACTTGCCTGCTTACCCTGTCCTGCAATGTTGGCTCACTTTGCCTCTTTCATAGGTATTACTTTGGTTTTTGCTCTTGAGAGCTGGCTGCTTGTGTACCCTTACCACTAGCTAGACCATATAATACTCGGCAGGTTGGTACATCATGTGATTACTGTGTAGCTGTTGGCAGCTCAAGGGTAGGCTGTTTTGATGACTGTTTCTTTCCTTACATGTAAAAGCTTTGGAACTCTCTGCCTTCTCATGTCTTTCCCAATAACTATGACCTGGCACATTTTAAAAGATATTTTTATCTTTTCCTCCAAAGTTGCTTTGGCAGTGCACTCTTGTTGCACATTCCTCCTCATCATTTTAGAGGATACATAGTTGTTGAATGGAAGAAATAAGGGCAAGGATATGGAAATTTTTGATATGCCAATGATTATTTTTTACTCGTTAATCCCCTGCTTAGTGTGCATAGGATTTTTGAAAGCCCCAGACCTTACATGACACACCCACAGTCAACTACTAGAGGCCTACCACACCCTGTGGGTTGAATACAATTTTATGTGCTATATTTCCTTTTCAGATTCTTAGGTTGATAATGTACCTGTATTGTACTCTACGTTTCTTGACAATAATTCATGCATTTCTTTGAAAAATATTTTGAGAAATGGCCCCTAGGAGGACAACCTTTTTTATTCCTGTGTATCCTTTGGTGTGCTTAGTTTCATTTATAATTTTTCAGTTCTGTTGCATTTTTCAGGAATGACTTTCCAATGTATATTGGGGGATATATGTATATATATTCTTTAGGTCATTGACCCCTTCACCAGAGGACCTAGGCATTCCTCTTGGGTCAAGCATCACCATCATCCAAAACAAAGGTGTGTGCTATCACTGACTGTGAGGTGCAGTGAAGACTATTTATCATGGAAATTGCACTTCAAAATGCTTCTTTACCTCCATTTAGAGTTTGGTGTGCCAGAAATGGGTTGCAGCACATAAGTCTGTAGGAGCATTTCTCAAGCAGTGTCTTCTTCCACAGATGCCTTGTAAAAGAAAAGGGCAGATCTGGTAAGATTCCACCATACTAAGGACAAACAGCAGAAGGGCAGAATCCAATATTTTATCTGGACTGACGTATGTCGTGGGTTTATAACCACAGGTTTTTCCCAAACAGATTGCAGGCCTGGTTCTTCTTTCACTCCTCAGATATTAGGGCCTTTGGAATTGACACCTGATAGTGCAAGGTTGGACTCTGGATTGTTTGTGCCTTCTTTTGGTAAAGAAAAGAGGATCTTTTGATTTTTCTAATAAAGCTAAAAAGTCTCCTTAAACTCAATTCATCTTTAGAAGAATAGTACTTCTGGGGATGACTGCTTTTCTCGGTAAGGCCTGGCTTGTGTTCTTCAGTCCTCAGTCTTACCTGCCAAGAAGATTTCAAGATTTCAACTCAAGGTTCAAGAGCCTCTCCCTGGTTCCAGTAACTCTTAGGAATATTCTCAATCTCTCAGCCCAGAGGAATCAGATTCTTGTGCTTCAAATCAGGTGTGCGCTTTATGCAGAATCTAGTTTTGATAACAGTCTTTCTTGGAAAAAGGGTTGTACCTTCATATTCCTTAAGCTTTGATGGTCAGTTTTAGCTTTTATTTCAAGGAGACCAATTATTACATGATGATTCTTATAAGTTAAATGTTAGTGCTCAAAGTACTTGGTTTTAGCTGATATCAGTTTTAACTCCTACATCCTTCTCAGTGGAAGGGTCTTCAGTTTGATCTTAAGTATACCACAAAAGATCCATCAGCTGATCTTTTCTCTTTGATGATTTTTCAGAAATGTCAGGTTAACCGAAACAACTTATGGTGTAAGTGTGTGTGTGTATGAGAGAGAGACTCGTGTTTCATTTAGAGTAGGAGCCCAGACTACTGTTTTTTTTCCTTACAGAACATTTGTTATAATCATGATATATTCCCGAAGTTTGAGAAATTAAGGGTCCTTCCATAAGATGAAAAGATTAGATCTAAGCTTTACTTTTTGAGTGTCTTTCTTACTGATAATGCTGAATGTCAATTTTCCCCAGAGCTGTTCAAGTTGCTTAGAATTTGGAGGTGTTTTTCCAATTTGCTATTTGAAGATCTTATCAACTAGGAACAATTCTTGCAACTCACAGTCAGAATTTCACTTGGCTCAAAATGGATGATGCACTCAGATGAGTTTTATCTGCTAGGGGACAAAGCATTCTTGTAGTGCTCAAACACTTCCTTAAAAGTTCAGTTTTGCTGCTCAATACAGTGCCATGGCATGGCTTCCAGCCAAAAAGGTGACAGTCTTGGTAAACATATCTTCTCTGTCTTAAACAGAAATTTTCAGAAGCTTTACCTCAAGAACTTTTCATTTCTCTAATCTGATGGTTTGGATGAATTTTGTGGATCACAGATGGGGCTCACTGTCCTTAGTTCATGTAAGTCCAGGCTTTTGGAAGGAGAAACAAAAGTTCTTGTATAACAGTTTGATGTGCTGTGGGTTCCATTACTGTTTATCTCCTAAAATGTTCCAAATCTGGACTCTGGGATTCTTTCTTATGGACATTGCCATGACTGTTAGATCCCATCCATTACTAAAGCTAATGCAAGCAAACTCTTCTATGCAATGCACAAAAGGCTGTTGATTCAGGCTTCTTATTTTTAAAGCATTTGCAACATAGGGAGACACCCTGTTAGGATTGAT
This sequence comes from Panulirus argus, assembly GCA_038088735.1. Lineage (NCBI taxonomy): Eukaryota > Metazoa > Arthropoda > Malacostraca > Decapoda > Palinuridae > Panulirus > Panulirus argus. The sequence goes on from JAYMFT010352560.1 coordinate 20,964, forward strand.
ATCCATGACAGCAGAATTAGCTATAGAGAGAGAGAGAGGCATTCAGCTGGATCCTTTCCTTAGGGATAGTTTATTAGGTGGATCTCTTCACTGCCAGAGCAAATGTCGTGTTGCCAATCTAAGTCTCTGCCAGTGCGAATCTATTGTTATCAAACTATGTCTCTTGGTCTCTGCACATGATGCCAGTGCAAAAGTCTTGTTGCCATCCTGTGTCTCTGGTGTTCTAAGAATAGGAAGCTGCAACAGATATGATTGTGGACGAGAACTATATAACCAAATTTATCTTTACTCAAGTAAATTTTTTAAGGGAATGTTACTCCTAAACTAACTGGTTTTTAGGTTTAATGGCTCCTGTAGTCCTTGGTTAATGAAACTTAGTCAGCTTTGCAGTTTATCTCAGATGAGTCTTCAAGGTTTTATAGACCTCCTCAACCTTTGCTTAGGAACCCAATGTTGAAGCTTTAGGTGTTGGAATCTACACTTGGATATTGTCAAATACTTTTACAGTCTTGAGATTAAGGAGTGTATATGAATGACATTTACCATAATGTTCAATCTCTTTACTCAAAGAGTAGTCAGTCTGGAAGCTTGTATTTAGAATTCTTCTTTAGCCTTTTAATGATAAAATCAAGGTTGGTAACACTATAAGAGTACCCCCACAGGAACCACATTTGGTGACTTTGAATTATTTTTCTTTGGACCTAATTAAGATCAGCTTTTTTAATTATACTTTTTGAGGAGACCAGGTGCCTTCCCACTGCAACCTAACTGGGAGTTGTCAAAAGTTCTATACTTGGTACAGTTGGAGGATTTTTCTTGTTACATAATGCCACATATCTCATCTTGAAAACTGACTGGTTCTGGGAGAAAAGTTAAGGAGATATGAGTATATACACATAATGTCCAGACATAGGAACCTATTTATTTTTGATGATGACATGACTTTGGTTAAGATAAACCTAAAGCCGTGGTTTTTGCAAAAGTATGAAATGTGTAGATTTACAAATACCCTTATATTTATTCTTGGAAGACGACTGCTTAGGATTAACTTTCCATATGCCCAATAAAATCTCTTAGTGAATTTGTAGAGACCACCACAGACCATCAAGAGGAACATCTGTTTATTCAAGCAGGGAGCATAGAACCTCTCTCAGCAGGGAGCATCTTTTGTTGGATTAGGAGATTTGTTTGGTTGGCCCAGCTTGGCCTATATGTTAAGAGACCATGATGTTAGGAGGGTAGCCTCCACCTTGGCCCTTCTGAGGAACCTTTCCATGAATAAGCTAAACAGTAGAGATGTCTGTCTTTCCTCTAACTCATTGACTAACTTGTTGGATGCAACATGCAGTTAGTCACTATACACAATTTTCTTCGTCACTTCCTGTAAATCTGGCACTTTAATTTTTCTCTGCACCCTTTACAATTCATTCATAACTATAAGTGGAGGGGCAAGAAGTCTGTTGCAATTAAGGAAGTTTATACCATCATGCAGGCATCAGACCTTGAATAATTATTTTCATTTATCTATTTTTTCCTTGCAATCAGGTGTATTTTTTTTAAGAAATATTAATGTCAGCTATGGAAACTTTATGGTCTTCCCTCTGTAAAAGAGTATAAAAGATTACCATTTTTATATTTTACTGGAGAATTCTCACCCCTTGGGAATGCAGCTGAAAATTGATTGCATGCCTAAATGGTTAATGATACCTCACTCTAGATTTTGAGGATCGGCCTTCATGGTGCAGGGATTACCACCCGTAGGGCAGTCAGATCTTAGTGTGCTACAAGGTAGCTCTCAGTATAACTAATTTTGCCATACTTCTTTTATGAGGAAATCTTTTTCTAACTGTCCTCAACACTGCATTCATCCACATCCTTCAATTCTGCTCCCTCTTCTCTCACTCGATCTGCATCTCGCCTTGACACAACTTCCACAATAAACTCAGACTTGGACAGGATATCTCAGTGGG
>JAYMFT010352671.1:0-22928 GCA_038088735.1 Panulirus argus
TATATATATATATATATATATATATATATATATATATATATATATATATATATATATATGGACAGATAGATAGATAGGTCGATAAATAGATAGACAGATAGATAGATGGATAGATGGGTATATATATAGATAGATAGATAGATAGATATTGGACCTCAAATATTTCTTATTATGGGGTTCTTTTTGGTTAGACGTCAGCTCTCTCTGACGCCCACTTGTGTGAGACAAGGGCGCCAGCACTTCCCTGACGTCATGACTGACTGACATCAGTCAGGGAAGTCTCAGTGTGTTTTGAAGTTCAGGCATGTGGTGGTCACTATGTATGATTTTCGTAACAAAGCTGTGATTATTGGAAAGACTTTTGTATCATAGATCATCATCTGTCTTCCAGCTCTGATGGCCTCAAAACATGTCCCACTTGCCCTTTTCTCTAAGCGTTGGTTCTCTCTCCCTCTTCCACAGATATTACTCCTGTTTCTGCTCCCGGGAACTGGCTACTGTTCTGCCACACTGAAATACAGAACAAAACAGTAGCTCAGGCGTTTGAATTAGATCTCCTCACTCGCATTATAATGACATTCAAAATTATAGTGACTTTAGAATGCTGGAACTATAAACCTCTTTGGAGTCTGTAGTAAATTTCTTTCGTTCTGTCACTTCTTTGATAACCATCCGCAGGAATGTCAGCTGTTGCAGTAATTATAAAAATCTCAATAATTTTAATAATTTTGAGAGATAAGTGTTTTTTGTTTTTTCTTGTCTTTGTCTCTAATAGGAATTCCAAAAATGTTTTTGTGATAGTGTGCACGTATTGTGAATGTGTGTGTGTGTGTGTGTGTGTGTGTGATGGAGGGACCAGAAGGAGAGAGGAGGAGACCACCAATAACATCTCCATCACGGGTCTTATCGGTCTCCAACAACTTCTTCTTCTTCTTCTTCCGGGCCAGTTTCTTCCGTCTTTCCTCGGGGAAAATTAAACTGTCACTTAGATGGAGATCTCGCTTGTAATGGCCGGTCGGCCGGCATCGTCGTCTCTTTATTTATTTTGAGATACCGCGAAGATATCTCCCTTCCCCCTCCCCCCTCCCCCCCCCCCATCCCCGCGGGCATTGTTTCTCCCAGTCCGGTTTAATAAGAGGACTGTCACACGGGCGTTTGAGGAAGGGGGGAAGGGGTTTATTCGGGGAGGGGGGTGATTGGGGTGATAGAGGGGGGGGGGTGAGGATGTGAGACAATAGAAAGTCCGGTTCGTATGAGGTCGTTAGCTTTTGTGTGTGTGTGTGTGTGTGTGTGATCCAAAAATGAGGATTAACTGAAGGATATAACTTTTGGTAGCCCCAGGATGGTCTGTGTAGTCTCAGGTGTAGCCCCTGGATAGTCTGTGTAGTCTCAGGTAGTCTTTGTAGACCTCATGATAGTCTGTGTAGTCCAAGAGTGCACGTGTAGCCCCAGGAAAGTCTCTGTAGTCTCAGATAGTCTTTGTAGCCCCCATGATAGTCTTTGTAGTCTCAGGATAGTCTGTGTAGCCCCAGGATATACCCGGAAGGGGCAGGTGTCACGCTCGGGAACGAACGACTGTTCCCAAGTCAGACAGTTGGGGATTTCAGGGGAAGGGTGGGATTACAGATGACAGATGGGGAATACAAGACAGGCGGGGGATTACAAAGGAGGTGGGGATTACAAAAGACAGGTGGGGATTGCAAGAGACAGATAGAGATTGCAAGAGAAACATGGGGATTACAAAGGGCTGGTGGGGATTTCAAGAGACAAGAGGGGATTACAAGACAGGTGCGTATTACTAGAGACAGGCGGGGGGACTCCACGAGATGGGAGGGATTATTAGACGGGTGAGGAGATTCACGCTGCAGATACATGACAGGAGACACTTGAGGGGGATTACAGGTGACCAGTGAAGAACCTCAAGGGACAGATGAAGGATATCAGGACATGTGAAGGGTCGTAAGGGGTAGGTGGGGGATTCCAAGGGATGGAGGAGGGATTACAGAGAGGCCCAGTGGATAGGTGAGGGATTGCAGAGAGGCTGGGAAGGACGGGCGAGGGATGGCGAATGACAAGAGAAGAACTGCAAGACAAGGGAGGGATTACAGGAAACAGAGATAATACAAGATACAGATTAGGGATTACAAGAAACATTTGAGAGATTACAAGACAGGCGAGGGAACAATAAGGAATATGTGAGGACTCGCAAGAAGAGCAGGTGAGGGATTACAAGGGATTAATGAGCATCAGCAGGAGAGAAAGTAAAATAGCTTGCGCGAGTTGAAGGGATTTACCAAGGCTGCCCGAACTCGCGAGCAACTGTGGGTACGGTAATCCCCTTAGAGCGGAATTACTGGATAATGAGATGCTGGTGGGGGGAGGGGGGGGGAGGGGGTTGGTTGGTCAAAATCCCGGGAAATCTTGGCGATTAATCTGGATTGCGTGTGGGAGGGCTTGACGCTGTCGTAACAACACAAAGGAGGGTAGGATTTATTTCACGTTCGGGCTGACTGGAACCGTGTGTGTGTGTGGGGGGGGGGGGAAGGGGGGCTGATTCGGGAGGTGAATCATTTCACTGTGGGGGGGGGATGGGGGGGGGGGGGCGTCTAATCATCGTCATTTAACGGGCCCAGTCAGTGCAATATTAGGGCTGAATCGTGTCATTAACTGGCCCAGTCACTATAATCTGAGGGCTAAAAACTTATCAATCAAAGCCCTAATCCTTATGATAAGGAGTAGGATAAGGAAGGAGTGGCAGACGACAAAAGAGATGGAGAGAGAGAGAGACATCGAGATGGACGAAGGACGCCGTGTGTTTCACATGACGATGCCTGGGAGGGAGAAGGAGAGAAGGAGGAGAGATAGAGAGATGGAATGCCGTTGGTGATAGTGGCCCATCGCAGGCATTGTGATGGAGTCATTTTGCGAGCGAGAGGACTAATTCAGAGCCGATTTTCAGCGAGAGGAATCTGTTCGCTGACCCGGAAGACGTGGGTGAGTTGGTGGGTGGGTGAGTGGATGGGTGGGTGGGTGAGTGGGTGGGTGCATGCTCTTCTAATAGTACCGGGGAATACGGAATGTGGGTTTGGTCAATACGGACGTAACTCGACGTACCCCGTGTGGATGATCCTCGCCGTGTATATATATATCTTCCAACATCAGCCCGTCCGTGATGAACGGGTTCATCAAACCGTCCTTGATAACCGGACGCATCTCATACCGTCCGTGACGACAGGACGCATCTTATACCGTCCGTGGTGACAGGTGATGCTCGAGGACATCATCACGAACCATCGGGATGCAGGAGGGACCGACTTTAAAGGGTGGGGGGAGGGGTTGGTTACGGATGCTGCGTCCGTCACATCAGGCGAGCGGTAAGGGGGGGGGGGGTCACCACCACCACGGCGCCACACTAACCTCCTCCTCCTCCTCCTCCCAGCTTGTGTGTACTGGACCCGCACACCGATTTTCGATGGCACGGGCGGCTGATGGCAGGCCTCGGTGCCGCCAGCTGGGTGCCATCACTGGGTGCCGCCGTCACCCGCCACCCGTGACACCACTGGCTTGATTGACCTCTAGGAGGCCAGGGTGGGGGGGATGAGAAAGGGAGGGGGAAGGGGTGGGGTAACTAGACATGGAGGAAGATGAGGACACTGGGAGAGACCCATGTGTCGTTCTCTAGCTGTTATTTTGCGGGGAGAGAGACCCGCGTGTCGTTCTCTAGCGGGTACATCGTGTGTTATGACGTATGTCCTCATGAGGGGAGGGAGCTTCTCACACTCGTGTGGCCTCCTTCCCTCCGTAACACTTCACTCTCTCCTACCTTCCAGTTGAACCTTTTCGTTTTGGACTCCACACTGTGGCATCCAAGAACAGATCTGTGTTTCCGTCTTGATTGGCTCCTTGGGAATCTCCATGCAGTCGACATGTCTGCCTTTCCTTATCCTTCACATTCCAAAAAAGTGAGCAGAGTTCGAGGGGCTTCTCCCGTGTCTCTCATTTCATTCCGACCGGTTCTGGTGGTTACCATTCTTGTCTCATTCCTTCCATGGGTATGGTTCGCTTCCCTCACTTGCCTCCTCCTCACATCATGCTGTTCTGGATGACACGGTCGACGTGGTGTTGTTGACCCCTTCCCACATCTCCATCGACCACCAGGTCTCCTATAATTGTAGGTCCTCCCCATGTACAGTACTCCCATGTACTCTCACAGTACGATACTTGCAGTTCACTCACCCCGGGCATCTGGTGTGTTTAAATAAACCTCGTCTTCGTTGTGAAATATGATTAACTGTTTGTAACTTTACGGGGAGGAAGTTCACGCAACGCCCGTAGGGCCCCCATCTCTTGAACATTCCTTCCTTCCTGACATAACAGCTTCTTGAATTTATGTATGCTCTCTGCATCGACCATGTGTGTGTGTGTGTGTGTGTGTGTGTGTGTGTGCGTATACACAGGCATCATACAGCTGTGAAATCATTTTAGAACTTACTTCTGGGATCCATTTATCAAGGAAGCATCGACCGCTGGAAGAGGTCGGTGCGTCGACCCACTTCATGGGGGTTCGGTGTGTGTGTGTGTGGGGGGCACCCCCTCCCCCTCCCTCCCACAACCCACCATGGAGGGAGAATATTACCAGTGTTTGAACAGTGGGAGGACAGAGGAGGAGAACGTGCCCCCGCCCCACTGCATGCAGACCCGACCCACCGTCGGGAAACGAGAGATTCCAAACCGGGAATTTATAAGTAAGAGCAGGCAACCGAACCCCCGTGTCACTTGATGATGCGCGGTGGGGGAAAAAAAAAAAGAATTTAAAAAGATTTCTTGCCGGAGGAGACGAGACAAGTGTGCGAAACGTCCTACGGCGTGAGACTTGGCAAGTGGGGGCTTCGAACCCCCGAAATACATTTGTGACGGAAGGGAAATGTTGCTTGCACTGTGCGACGCAGCTGCTGGAGGGAGAGCAAATAAGCCATGTCAGCCAATCACGGCTCTCAGGTATCCGGGCGACCGGCCGATCAAGGCTTCGGGGTCCGGATGACCGGCCAGTCAAGGCCCAGATATCCAGGCGACCAGCCAATCAAGGCCTCGGGGTCCGGACGACCAGCCAATCAAGGCCTCGGGGTCCGTCCGGACGACCAGCCAATCGTCACGTGTGGAGAGGAACCATCTTGTGTTTACCTTGGCGGCACTGTGTTGATCCATGCCAATATTGGCGACGCTGCGAGGAAGACACGCTCCCGCCTGCTGTGTCGCTGTCTTCCTCAGTATGGCTGTGTTGCCGTCCTCCTCAGCACGGACGGCCCTAAGCACGTCGCTGCCTCTCTCGCTAACAAAACACAGATCGCAGGGCAGTCAGCCCAGTGAGAGAGGCTAATGAGGATGAGGGATTGGTAACCCTTGGTGACCCGAGGCTGGAATTGGCTGTTTAGTGTGCCCCCCCCCCCTAAGGCCATTAGCTAGACCCTCGTCATACCCTGCAAGTCACTATTGTATCACATGGTTTACCCTGTGGCCCTTGGCTACTCGAGGGTGGTGGGCCGTTGTGATATCTGCTTCCTTTCCCCCGCACCGCTAAGCTTTGGAATTCACTTTTCCTCTTTATGTCTTCCCTTGACACCCACCACCTGATCCCATAAGGGCATGTCTTCCTCTTACACACACACACCTGGTCGTTCTGAGGGGGGTTGTGAGGGAAGTCGCTCTGCTTTTTCCCGACGGGGAGGGATGCGCTGTATAGCTAACAGGAGGGGAAAATGTATCGCATAGCGAGGAGTGGTACATTTACGTCTGCCTGCGGGGTGGGAAGGTGATGGGGAAGTTAGAGGAAGTGGTGGCTGCTGGAGGGACGGAGGAGGAGGAGGAGAGAGCCCCACCGTCGTCGGGTAAGAAAAGCGTGAGAGAAAAAGGTGAGTTATGGATGTGAGGTGACTTGGTTCAGGTGGCCGTACGTAGGTGGGCCTCAGGTGATGGTGTAGCTCCATACTGCTGGGGGGAGGAGGAGGAGGAGGAGGGGAGGGTGATCCGTCCTACTGGAGAGGCGAGTAAAGAAGAGGGGGAGGGAAGAAGAAAGGGGGTCCGGTCCATCCTTATAGAAGAGGGAAGGGGCAGGTCCCTCCATCTGAAGAGAGATGGGATGGTGAGGGTGTAGTGAGACGCTTGCGAGAAGGTTGTACGAGTGAGCGAAGTTAACAACGGCCGATCCAGAATTGAAAGAGCTCCGGGGGACAAATGACCCAGCCGTCACCTGGCTCCTCTGCCACCATCTGTTTCAGTCTGAGCTTCATCTTCCTTTTTTCCTCCCCTCCCCCCATCGGCTTAAGTCAGTTCCACCAGCGCCAGATAGTTCCAGGGAGGGGAAAGGGAGAGGGGAGGGGAGGGGGGAGTGGGGGGTTAGGTTAGTGTGTGGGTGGTGGTGGTGGTGGTGTGGTGGTGGTGGGGGGCCACCAGGGTATATAGCCTCGGACTGTGTATGGCGGTGGTGGTGGTGTTGGCGTCAACGTTAAGTTGGCTGGGTGAACTCGGTCACCTCTTGCCCAACGGTTTATTACTCTTATGAATCCAGTGGTGTCAGGTGAGTAACGGGGAGGATCGTCTTCCTTCACGGTTATGCAATCCTTCTCTTCCTCCTCCTCCTCCTCCTCCTTCGTCCTCCTCCCTGGCAGGTACGGTACCTCCTGCCACCCACTGCCGCCCGCCGCCACCCAACATCCTGGCACCCACCATACCGGCCTCACCAGGTCAATAAGTCTTCACATATTCATACAAGAACATTTTTCTCCGTGGCACGACACTGGGTGTGATGGGTGTACTGAAGGATCGCCGGTGTGACCTGCTGGTGGATATGTGTACAGCCTAGTGTGGGCTGTCGCCGGTCGTAGGGGGTGTACACGTACTAGAAATTCCCGTGTGTCTCTTGGGTGTGCAGGACTAAAGTATCGGATGGACGGGTCTCGGAGACGGTCATCGCGAGAGAGGATAGGGAGAGGAGGTAGGGTTAGCGCTTAACTTTGACGTCTTGAGCTCGATGGTTTAAGCCTCGAGTTTAGTAATGACTAAATTTATCGTATTCAGATGCTGATTTATCGTCCCCAAAGGGTTGATCAGAAATCGTCCTTCTGAGGCCAAGGTTTGCCATCGTACGCGAGTCATGAGATCGTCGTACTCAAATGTTGCTATCGTAATGAAGGATTGAGTCGTCGTGTTCATGGGACTCAGATCGTCGTACTGAAGGGGTCAAGTTGTCGTTCTGAAGGGCGGCTCAAGACACACTTGATGCACGTAGGCGCATTGCCGTCCGCGGGAGCCGTTCCCTTCGACTGTACGTACGTTCTTTTCCTCTGCAGCCATTCACACGGACGGACAACCGGCCATCACCGCGTCTTGCCATCTTAAGTCCTGTCCACTCCAGGACACCTCCAACTCTCAGAAAGTAGCTATTTTTTGATACAAAATTTAATTTCCAGCAATAAGATAATTCCCTAAACTTATGGACCCCCCAGAAAAATAAAATGGATTGTGGAAGTGAGAGTGTACTGAACCGAGACGGTTTTGCAAGCGAGCATCAATCATGGCGGCTACACACACACACACACAAACGCCTCACGTCCCAGCACACTCTGATCCAGCACAGAAGGCCCCGCCCCTTACTTTTTAATCGATCACATGCATAACGTCTCATTATTCATTTACCCTCCGAACCCCTTCTGTTCCTCGTACGTGGATACTTTCGCTGTTAAAGTAACTTCAGGTGATATATTGTTTTATTCCTGTAACCGACTAAGGCAATATTTTCCCCCGACCAATTTTTTATTCATCACAGACTTCTCCATTTTATTTTTTTCCGGCTGACAGCAAACTTTTCCTTCTCTATTAATTTGTTTCGGATTTTTTGTTTCTTCCTCTTTTTAGTAAACCAACCACAGCAACAGCGGTTTTATTTTGTAATTCATCCCACAAATTCTTGTCTTAATTCATTGCTCTTGTTCGTCATTTTTCTTAGCATTTAAGAAAAAGAAGGACAAACTAATTTCCGCGAATGAACAGGATGCTTTAATTTTCGTCTTAATGCAGCACACAGCATGGTTTTTCCCCCATGTATTCTCTTGATATGTCTTCATCACATATCCAGACTTCCTGGAATTGGTAGGTCTATGTCCTTCAAATATGTTTGTAAGTGTGTACGCCACGCCAAATGTCATGTATTGGCAATCAATGTCTTGAAGAGTGGAAGCAGGCAAAGCTTATTCTAATATATTCCTCTGTGTTTTCAGCAGTATTAGGCTACGTACAAATTTAGTTGTCCTTTTTATTACGTATGTTATATGGAGATTAAGGTCACACACAGCTTTTGCGTTCCTTTGTTAAGGAATTCCCGTGTGGAACATTAGACTTGTCGGCCATGATTGATATCCCGCTGGCAGCAGTTGAAAAGAGTTGCCAAGACTGATTTATACGTCATTAGCACGCCCGCTGGGCCAAGGAACCTCACGCATTCCCTTACATGTCCTGCGACGTTAGTTAAGAGAGTTTTATATTACTATTTGTATGTTACGGGGAGAGATTTACTGTCGTGTTGCCTCGTCTCTCAAGTCATATTTATGTACCATGTCTCCTACTCATATTTAGGCCTATACGCTCACCAGCAGAAGTTGTATTGACCAGGATCAGCAGCTGAGTTGGCTGTGGACCGACCGTGTGTTGGTATATCCACACCGTTCATGATGGCTGGTTGGATGTTTGGTTGGTCTGGGGTTTAGCTAAGCCCGACGTCGAATGCCAGGGGTCACTAAGTCCGTCAGCTTCATATCACCCCACCAGTTGAATAAATCTGAAAAAAAACTTTCTCTCGGTGTTCGGTATAAATTCTAAAAACCATTTTCACGCTCTCTGCATATGCAGAAGACCATGTCGTATTGATGACGCTGTTGTGCGTTTATGCCCAAGACGTTGGCCGTAGTCAGGTTCACACTAACGTTATTGCAGGGATTTGTTGCTTTTGTTCTCAATGAGAGACATTTTTTTTTTGTTCAGGGTTTACGTCTAACATTTAGTTTAAAGTTTTAACGGATTTGCGTCTCTTGCCAATCAGCTGTGTAAACACGGCTTTACTAAAGAAAAAAAAAATCTGCTGTTTCAACTGATGATTGAAATTTCAAAAGAGAGAAACCCAGTTTTCCCATCCTCGTATTTAACTTTTATTTCAGCTTTTGATGTACGATTGTACAACTGTTTTTTTTTTTTATCTCTCTCTCTCTCTGTTGACTTAGGCAGGAGAGCAGCGTACAATGGGTTTCAGCGTAGGGGAGCAGCAGTAGTGAGCAGTCTGTGATACGGAACGTTTTTCCCGGGCCCTCCGCCGCTTATAACGACTGTCACTCAACTTGTAATTGACGTGGACTCTGTACAGATTACCTTCCTGCATGCCGCTACTACTGGTCCATATTGAACGGCGCGCAAGCCATGGCTTGTGCCAATTAAGGGGTACAAAGGAAAATTCTCAGAAAACTGTACACAAAAAATAACTTCGCGTGACGGGTGCAGGGCTAGGTAGCCTCGTAGGAAAGTACTGCGTGTGGGAGGCGATGGCGTTGTATTGACACGCTAGGCTAGAGATCCATGGCATGTTTGGCAACCACGATCTGTCACGGCGTGTACGCCAAGTTATGCCACGACACAGGGACACGCACATGAATAGATAATAATTTCCTATATGTAAGGAAACGTGTCATAATTTATATTCCATTGTAGTACGATGCGCAAGGCAAGGATGTCACTGAAGATCGTGCCCTGGGACCACATGACGATGGATAACCCCCCCCCCTGTATACATGAGTCACTATTCGTGTATACACACACACACACTGATGTGTATAGATCCGGTGGTAGGGGTTACCTGCTTGGGGGTGTGTTTAAGGTGTTCTTTCACTTTTCCGCTGCTCACAACACGTCATCACCAACAACCATAACCATGGAAGTTGCACCATCACCACAAGCGATAACCACAGCCCCAGTTCTGTCGTATTGCACAGTGGAAAATATGATATACCGATGCAGCCGTTGATTTGGACATTTAACCCTGCAAGCCTCGCCAGGTACCGACATGGCGTGTCTTAATCCCTCCCTCCTTTCCCTCAAACCCCCTGACTAGCTGGCCGAAATTCCCTCCCCCCCTCCCTCCTCCCCCCAATCCCCAAGTCCCTCCATCTCACTCTTCTCATTTCCTCACATCGTCTTGTTTCTGTCTCTCATATTTCCCGGCATTTTTTTTTTTTATTGCGCAGTGGTTGTTCTTTCGTTGTGTTTTATGACTCCTTTAATTTTTCGCGCGTTCTTCCTTTGTACAGCTATTCGTCTGTGTGTGTGTGTGAGTGTGTGTGTGTGATGCGTTTTTTGACCTCTTGTTCCAGTGTTTGCTTTTGTCATATTTTTGTTTTTGGTTCCTGATTTTTCTTATCATTTGTTTGCTTTTGATTTTTAACTTTGTCTCCTGTGCGTTGGTAATTTTCTTCCGTTTTGTTTAGCTCTCCTGAAGGACTTACTTGCTCCGTTTTTCTCCTCCCGTCGTGGTTTTCAGCCAATGCCTTGTGTCTCTGCAGTCGTCTCCCTCCTCTCCACCTTTAAACCCTTGAGCACGAAGGCACACGACCCTTGACCACTAAATTACGACACGAGCACGAAGTTACGACCCTTGAGCACGACGGCACGACCCTTGAGCACGAGGGTACGACCCTCAAGGGGTCAGTTCATAAGGCCAGGTCCTCATAACCTAAGTTTTTTTTTTTTTGTTCCGTTGTGCTTAAGGGGTAGAATATTATCATTCTTAAGAGTTCGTGGGTTCGATTCCTTCACAATGCTATCTTCTACGGCTGAGGCTTCAGGACGCGATCTGTTTGACCAGAGACACAAAAGCGATGTAGGACGTAAATAATGCCTATGCGGATTTACTCCCTTAAGTACTTATTGTGTGCTAAGAAAGTCACATACCCTATTCATACCGACTCCATCGCCGGTCCAGTAGGATACGTAGAAAGTTCAGTTCAAAGGAAGCAGTGAATTGTATGCCTGTGTGTACAAGCAGAAGGACATTTCGAGACGGTTCAGAAGGAATTGACGTAGGAGGGGACATGGCTGCTGACTGGTGCGGGATAAGACGCTCAACATTAGACACGATTGAAAGATAAAGAGGTACCGCTACCAGTCTTAAAGTGGTCTGGGGTCGGGTCCGTACTGGTATATACGACTTGGTGGTGGTGGTTGGAGGGGGGTTAGGGGGAGCTAATCACCGAGGCAAGCGCCATCCCCCCCTGCCCCCTCCTCCCATTCTAACCTCCCCCCTCCCTTCCCGTTTTGGGCATGTGGGGGCCCAGGAGTCATTTCCTGCACCGGAGTCTTATCACCGTTGCCTCCTGCAGGAGCTAGGCGCCCCACCCCTCACTACCACCACCACCACCACCACCACCACCGCCCAGAAATGTGGCTCCATTATCAGGATGATGAATGTGACTTGATTAGTGATGATAGTGAGGAACATGACAATAATAGTAGTCGTGGTTGTTAGATGATTAAGACAGCGACGCTGTAGTAGTGAAGACGCGAGATGAGCTTAGTGATGATGGCGAGGATTATGTGGTTGTGAGAGTGATGGCTTTGATTGCGGTGGTAATCTCAGTTATAGTGATATCTGTAATGACCTCTCGGTGTTTGTACTGTACGGGGAGGGAGTTCTGTACTCATCTTTTGAAATCACTCCACTATCATACGACATTTTAATCTCTGTATGCTGTCCACATTCTTAATGTCATCTACTCAGTTTCATTATTCAATTTATTCTCTCCCTCTCTCTCTTTGTTCGTGTGGTGCGTGTGTGTGTGTGTGTCAGTTATTTCTGTATCCGCGTATGTATATATGTATGCTTGTGCGCATGTATGTATGTGCGTGTGTGTATTAAAGAGCTATATGCAGGGTGTCTGTGATATACCGGGATCGGGCATAACAGAAAAGACGAAAACCAGGCCCTGAGATCCTTCACGCTGACTCAAATAGGTTTATAACCGGTCTCGCTTGCATGTTGATTAGGGAATTAGCGTAATTAAGCCTGGGATTTCGGGGCTGGGTACGTACTGTGTGAACGAAGTTCAGCCCTTGCCACAGGAGAGAGGCTCCGGCATCCTAGGATGTTTATGGCAGAGCGAGTACTTAGCGTTTCGATCCGTATTCCTTATTTACGTCATTTTACAACTCCCTGGGTGATTCGATCTTCATGTCTCTCTTCCTCTCTCGCTCCGCGTCCAGTCTCCTTCCCTCCTCCTCTTCCTCCCCCCGGAGCACAGAGCGAAGGCCATCCCCCCCCTACCCCTTGCTCTGTTAGAGAGATCCTTCTCCCCCCCCCATCACTCAGCCCCCTTTCTCATCCTCCTACTACCTCCCCCAGCAGGTGGTGTTAGGGGGGGTGTCCTGCTGTCTTGTGTAGAGTCTCTCTACCCCCCCTCCCCCACCACCCCCACATCTTGACTCTGTCTTTCCCCGGGTTGGTCGTAGTTAAATGCTGTATCCCCCACGTATTTAGAGCCTCACCCTCCCTCCCCCACCACACCCCATTTTCCCCCAGTGCACAGGGCACCCCCACCCCCCTGGTGTGTAGTGGGTCTTGATACTAAACCCTCCCCTGGTGTATAGAGTCGTACTCTTCAGCTTTCCTCTGTTACGTAGATCCCTTAGTGTGTGTGTTTGTGTGTGTGTGTGTGTGTGTGCTGGGCTTCCCCTAATGCGTGGTGGGTGTTGATACTGTCACCCACTAATATATAAAGCCTTGCCTCCTCCCTCCCTCTCCCCCCCCACATAATGGTGTGGGGGCAAGAAAGACTTGCAGCTCATATTTCTTGCATGTAATTTTGCGTCACAAACAAACCGGCATTCTCCACTTCCCGTATGATACGCAGTTGCACAAAAGTGATGCATCCTTTTCAAAAGCTTGTCTAGAATGTGAGATTATTTCAGTACCTTTTTTTACTGGATATACATATATCATTAGCTTGACAAAAAAAAAATTTAATGTGCAGTGGATTCATAAGTTTATTTGGCCCCGGCGTTGCAACATTTAATTCGGAGTTTATAGCGGAAAGAATTTAAATTAGCGGGTGTTTGCTCAGGTCTCTGATGTAGCAGGTGTTGGCGGGTCGCCCACTGGGAAGAAGAAAGAAAATAGAATCATGAAATTTGTGTGATTTTTTTATTTCGGTACCTGGGTCGGTGTGAGGGTGTGTGAGTACTTCCTTATGGTTGGAGGTCTACCTCGTCCTCTCTTTATTGTCTTGGTTTCCACCTCTGTTTATTTTTCTAGTGTGCACATCCGTTTATAGTCTGTGATTGCCACGTTCGTTTGATCTGCATTTTCAAATATCTGTTTATTCCTGTTTTGCCACATCTCTTTATCTTGTATCCGTACGTGTTTATTCTCGGTTCTGTATTTGTTTATTCAGTTGTGTCTGTATCTGTTGACTGTGGTGTCCATATCTGTTGTTCCTGATTGCACGTGAATTTATTGTTGTTTTCGTTTCTTTTTATTCTTTCTTTTAGTTATATTTATTCTAGTTTCCAATCTTCTGATTCCTGTTTCCACATCTTTTGAGTGTCTGCTTCCATATTTGTTTATTCTTTTGTTTTCCCACTAATTTTCCTGTAGTTTACACATGTGTAGCACAGGTTTAGTGAGGTGGGTCAGGATGGGAGGGCGTGGGAGACCCGTGCTATATAGTAAAGGCTTGATAAGTTTTTGGTAATGTTATCTTCTGACCTTGAGAGAAATACTGTTGTTATCTAAGTTTGCTTTACTAGTTCATATAATTTTTTTTTCTTGTTTCTTGGAATGGCGAGAGATTTTCTGTGGATGTTGTAAAGTACATAACCCAGTTTCAGTTTTCAGTACTTTATTCCTTGATAGAGGAATCGGGATGCGTCTTTTTTTTTAAAAGACAAGTGAGGAGTGAAGGTCAGGGAATGGCCCGGCCGGAGTCGTGTGAGAAACTGTGAGTTTAGCATTTCTTCAAGAGATTGTTGGAATTCCTCCGACAGCTGAGCCCGGACCGGTGATGTAGACAGTGGTGGGTGAAACTTGTGGATTGTTCAGGAAGCGCTGGTGGTGTGGTTACTGGTAGTGGTGAGTTAGTGTGTGTGTGTGTGTGTGGTAGTGCTGTGTAGCTCATATCATTGGCAAGTGTGATGTCATCTGCTCGTATGGTCTTGCAGTCATCTTAAAATGTTGGCAGGAAGGTGTTGTCAGTTCATAGTACGGGGAATGTAGTGTTGTCAGGTCGTACACTGTTTGTGGTGTGGTGTGGTCAGGTCGCACCGCTTGTGGTGTGGTGCGCTGAGGTCATACTGTGGTGTGGAGTGGTGTGGCCAGGTCACACTCTTTGTCGAGTGGTGTGGTCAGGTCACACTGCTGGTAGTGTGGTGTGGCCAGGCAGCAGTATCTGTCTTCGCCTCAATTTTTGTTCCGTGTCGTCAGGTTCACGTACCTCCTCCGCCTACCATAAAACATTCGGCATTTATTTTAATGCCGGGAATTTAGCCCAGATCGCGATCTTGGACTTGGCCGGCTTCCGTAAGCTCCTCCTCCGGGCGGTGCTCAGCACAAGCAGGCAGGCAGCTTGTAAAAGCAATACAGATTGTCAGGCAAGTGGCAGGCGAGGTCGCATACGTGCCCCAGTCACGTCACCTGGATCCATCACTAGGAATACACAACAGTGTCGGACGGTGCGTCGGGAGGGAGGGAGGCATTACTCATATCCGGTAGCCGCGTTCCAGAACCCAGGGGAGAGAGAGGGGGCGTGTGGAGAAGAGAAGAAAAAAAAAAGGTGTATACAGAATGAATAACCACTGGGGCACTCTCTCTCTCTCTCTCTCTCTCTCTCTCCTGTCATTATGCAACTGATGGATCCATGCCTAAATCTGCTGGAGGAGGAGGAGGAGGAGGAAGTGTATGATGAATAACTCCCGACGTGAGTGGTATCGTTCAGTCTGTGGGATTCATGGTGACAGGTTGGGTGTAAAAGCAAGCCTTTTTCGGGCCTTGGCTGGCTGGCTGGCTGGCTGGCCGGATGGATTGATGTTCCGGGCAGTACCGTTCGCTGGCGGCCAGCCTGTTTTTTTAGCCAACCACACTAACCACCCACGAATGGTGTTGGTGTGAGTGTGGTGTGTGGGAGGAGAGGGGTTGGGGAGGATAGAAAGGGATGGGGTGTAGTCTTCTACGGCCTGTCTGACACCAGGCACCCCCTGGCGTCACGTACATACATCCAAATGGTTCAGCTCACCTCCAGGTGCAGTAAACACACCCATGTGGGCCCCAGTGTTGGCGCCTGACGACCTACCCTCCTCCCTCCCTTCAGAGCCTGTTGGCAACAGACACTCCCAGGTGGTCATGTGTATGCAAGCGACAGGTTGGACGACCCCCCTCCCTAGGAGTATGGTCGTCTCCTGCACAGACACTCCAAGGTTTAAGACTATACGGTAGAAGGAAGGGAACACTGACTCATCCAGCTACCGAAGGGCTTGCTTGTTACTGTCCCCAGACACAGACTTCAGTTAAATGGTACCAGCAACAGATCGTTGGTGTGGAAGGATACGTATCATAGGATATTTTTCTTCGTGGGTCTCTTAATCCTTTAGGTGTTGGGTTTGTGCGTTTCAGGAGGAACACACGCCCTTTGGGTGGCGTGGCTACAAGGTGAATACGAGGGAGTGGGCCCAGGTGTGTGTGTGTGTGTGTGTGTGTTGGCTGTCGTCGCGCACATTAAACATCCGCCCGACTTCAGAAAGAGTTGGTGTGTAGTGTTTACCCTGATGATGGGAGTCGAGGGGTGGCATATCCTGTGCCATGAGGGGAGGAGGAGGAGGAGTATGTGTCCAAGCAGGAGGAGGAGCTGTTGCCCTGACCGTCCGCCTCGCCTCGCACGCGCACCCTCCTCCTCTCTGTGTATCTGGACAACATTTGCTCAGTGATATTAACCGGTCCCTTGTGGCTGTCACTCTCGCCTTGCTTGATGCTCGGTCGGCGATGCATATTTCATGGCGGGCGCCTCACATCCCGGGGAAATATTAGGAAATATGAATGTGTGGAGGATTTTTTTTTTTATGTGGGTGGTGGGCAGTCCTTGGAATTACGTGGCCCTCCACCACATGTCGAGGTCAGGGCTGGCAGAGCTACGCGTCCAGCATGCGCTCTCTGCAACATACCACGACCAAATGCCCTCCCGTCACTCGCTCTTACGCGCCACTAGATTTACGGTTCTCAGTACGCGTCGTTCTCATGTGATACGTATTCCTCACTGGATGGATGTCTTGTCATGGCTCCCGCTTTTGGATGTACGAGTGTTGGCAGGTAGCCATGAGCTACGACACCCCCATAATTCCACGTCCATTATGTGATTTCCTCATCGTCCTCATGTCTCTCAGTGAGTCCTTGTTTACCTCTGGACATACGTATGTCTCAGTGTTTTCCAGTGGACATATGTTTCTCAAGGGACGTTTCTCAGTATCTCCTGCTTTTCTCATTATCGCGTCTTTCTCTCGTACGTTTTTTTTTTTTTTTTCGTAGTGGGTCCAAAAGTTTCTCATAAGCCATGTATTATCCACTGGGAAAGGAGGCCAACGCAGTGTCATCCTGCTGGGCAAAACACACCACATCTGTTTCCCCCAGACGGCCGGACGGACGGCCGGACGGACCTGTGTCACAACACACACTATGTCGAGCAGTCGAGGATTTTTTTTTTTTTTCCCCTTTAGCATCCCATGATTGCGTCGCACACTTTGTGGTACAGGGTTCGAATCCGTCCCATCCCCAACGCCGTATCCCCTCCCACACTGGGAGAGGAGGAGGAGGAGGAGGAGGAGGAGGAGGGGGGGCAAGACCACAGGCTATGGGGAGGCAAGGGCGGGGTTATAACTCCCTCCGATACAAATATGAAGAAAGTCAGATGATAACACGACATCAGGCACAATTATCTTGCAGTTTACATCACGATGAGATTTACCCTCAAGACTTGGGTGAATTTTTGCGCTGGGCCCCGACGAATTATGCTCCAGACTTACGTAAATTATGGTCCGAACTCCAATAGATTATGCTTCAGGTTCCGGTGAATTATACTCCGGAATAAATTTGACTTCCTCACAGACTAACCATGAAGAACAGTCGTTTTTACATAATCAAATGCATGAATAGATTTCGTGGTACAGTCTCTGGGAAATATGAATTACACTACAGGGTACAGAAAAGTACATAAGTACGGTAGAGCTGATCGTTGCCCCTTGTACTGGACCATCTTGGGTCTTACTGACTCCCAAGATGTCACTGTCTTGACTCTCTCTTGGTTTAAGCGACGCAGACGCGTACATAAGGTCGAAAGTGACGGGAGACGACTTTGTGCGATGAGATCTACGCGCGTGGACTTTATACACACACACACACACACAGGCTATTGACTAATGGGAAAGAACTATATTTATGATTTTTTTTCATTTATTAATATATTTATGTTTATTACATTTATTACGTTATTTTTCGGGGTTGCTTAATGGCGGTGGTTGTGGGGTGGATGGGGGGTGGGGGGTTGTGGGGTGGATGGGGGTTGGATTAGGGGGGGGGGGGGTCACGCGTGTGAGCGACCAGTGCTAAACTTGACATTTGTCGACCTTTTACAGGCTACCAGAGCGCCAGTTCCGACGATGTTTCGTAACGTCGTCCTGCCTCATTATAATCCCCATTCACTTATGTAAACATATTTCGTCCGGTGAAAACTCCATTTGATTCCTAGAGAAGCCGCCATTACTACGAGAGAGAAAAGTCCTTTCAGGTTGGGGGCTGGTTTGAAGGTAATCAAGTTAGGAGCGATTATATTTTCTTTTTTCTTTTTGGATTCCTTTCTTCTCCTCGTGATGTTCGTTCAGTGGAACCAAAAAAGTTGAACGGTTCCTGTGCCCATGATGGCCAAGGGAGGGAAGGGAAGGATTTGAGAAAGTGTCCCGGGAGTTATAGGCTTGGTTTCTGGTGCGGGCGAGGTGGTCATGGGGCCCTGTTGGTGGCCGCCTTCCTTCCTCCTCTCCCGTCTGCTGTTGACGTCGAAATAGCTTTTAAAGTATCTCTAAGATATAAGGTTTAGATGAAAAGTTAATTTATCTGTCTGTCTCTGTGTCTGTCTGTCTGTCTGTCTGTCTGTCTGTCTGTCTATGATACTAGGGTCCTATCCCTTATCCGGGATACTAGGGTCCCATCCCTTATCTGGGATACTAGGGTCATATCCCTTATCTGGGATACAAGAGTCCCATCCTTTATGTGGGATACAACTGTCCCATCCCCTGTCTGGGATACGAGGGTCCCTTCCCCTATCCGGGATACAAGGGTCACCCATCCCTTCCCTGGGATACAAGAGTCCCAACCCTTGTCCGGGATACTAGTGTCCCATCCCATATCTGGGATACAAGGGTCACCCATCCCCCAAGCAGGTATTTCCCTTTGCTCATACGGGCTGTAGATAGGCCCATGGTGTCTCGCAGGCCACCGTGGCCCTTGTGGTGCTTGGGAAGACCCAAAGACCTGGAGACTAAGATGCCTAACAAGGAGTGTATAATAAACCTGTGGCAGGACAGCCTCGTGTCATAAGCTGTCAGGTGTGTGTCGTCGTCGCCACCACCACCATCACCACCGTGTCAGGTTTCGCTGTGGCGAAATGACAGCGCGCGAACTATTGTGGTCGGTGGACGAAGATTTGTGGTGAATTCATATAAATCAGCGTTTTAGTTCAGAGCGATTGAGCGCGCGTGTGAAATATTTTGATTGTTTGAACATTGAAATACGACACTCGTGTGTGTGTTTGTATATATATATATATATATATATATAGATAGGTAGATAGATAGATAGATAGATACAGTGAAGTATGATACTGATGACCCGTAGACTTACTTGCGAGCACAAAAGCAGCAGTAAAGTAAAGGGCTTAAAGAAATACTTACATAAGCTGAACGGTATTGATATAATCGCCAAAAAATATTTAGATTTTTAAGAATGCGTCATCCCGATTAGCAATGTGAAGTGGCTTCGGCCACAGTAAATCAATTCTCTAGTCTGCGGCTGGAGGCGCCTGCAGTGCCGTGCATCAGCTTTCCCTGACACACTACTGTAGTACGTTGTGTTAGGCGTTATTATCAGCGAAGTGCAGTATATTTTTGGTGGGTTATTGGAGGGGTGGTTGGCCGGGGGATTTTTTATTCTTAAAGCTTGTGTTGACAAGGGGCGGAGCACGTGACGTGGCGGGAAAGCGTTGTTGCAGCACGGTGGGCTTGATGAAGGGACCTGGCGGGCGAGCGGGTGCTGGGTGGTAGCCGGGAGTTTCTGGCTACCTCGTGGAGAAAATCAATGAGAGCTGGTGTTGCCTGGGCCACGTTGCCAGCCGGGGCGCAGAGCAGACCCCTGGCGCCAGTTTATAGCTTACGCTAGCACGTCAACACGACGCTGTAGCACGCGGACTCACTTCATTCACGGCATCTCGCCTCGTACCGGTCGTCTCTTAAATGGTAATAATGAGCCAGCCTAGCTGCAGTGATTATGGAGTCGAGTGTAACTCAAGTTGAGAAATGTTAACCCGAGATCTGTAATGTATTTACTGAAGATACCTAGGTAAATGCTGAGGGAGATATGTTGAAGAATGAGTGAAACAAGACGAGAGCACCTGTCTCCTCGCGTGGGGCGGCGGCGGCAGCTGGAGAACAGGCGCAGCCGGAGGCCATACCACTCGCCAGTGCCTACAGAACCTCCTGCCTCCCGTCGACATACTGCTGATCATAACGAAGAGAAGAGGGAGTAAGATCCTTTGGCCTCCGCCACGTAGCTCTCTTCATGTTAGCTTGCATTCTTCCCCTCTCACCTCCCTCCCTCCCTCCCAGTCCTCCACCCTCGTCACCCCTGAGACTAGTTGACGAACACGTAGTTGCAAAAGTTAAACCGTTACTGTACCGCTCTCTATGTTTAATCCACCGGGCTGTATAAACTGCCAATGGTACCTCTGTCCCCCCCCCCCCCAAACCAGCCATGAACAAAGGCAAATATGGATGTTTCAGTGGCCCTGGATGCAGGTTGACCATGAGATCTGCATCAGTTTATGCATGAACAAAAGGACCTTCATGTCATTCATTAATTATTAACGCCTGGGTAGCGTGGAAAATTTGACATTGCACTCAGAGTGGAGGTTGTGTTTACCGTAGATTGATCTGTTAAATGGTCAGCTTGCGGAACGCGGGTTCCTATATTCTACTTGCTTACGCTGGGCAGTTGATGGGAGTTACAGTCTAGTGCCCTCTTGCTGGTTCTTGTGATACATACGCGACCATACCTGCTCTGTAGTATGGACTTGAAAGTGAACACGTAGTGCGTGGCGAGGGCGGTGTGGTGGTGGTGGTGGTGGCAGGCAGGTACCAGGAGGAGAAGCCAAGCAGGATGGCGACGCGGAGGGCTGCCGCAGCGCGAGGGATGGCTGCCGCCCCCAGGACCAGGCACGTAACTAACTTCTGCATGCTGGACGCCCTAGTACGGCACTCCCATACACACCTCACCAAAGTCCGCCCGACCGACCGACCTCCCCAGTGTTTGTTACACTGACGCACACCTGCATGTGCTTAGGATTGTTATGGTCTGCCATTTTAGTACCCGATCGCTAGATTGTGCTTGGTGGTGTGGCAGTTGGTGTGTGTGTGTGTGTGTATGTGTGTGTGTGTGTTAGGTCATCATGCATGTGTATATGTGTGTATTGCTTGGGTATACGTACGTTTTTTTTTTTTCGCGTGCGTGCGTACGTGTGGTGGTGTAAACGCAAGAACGTATCTGCGTGCGCATATAGAAAAAGTGTCGATGCACCTATGCGTTTGTATGCGTGTCTGTTTTGAACCTACATTGTATGCATGCATTCGTGTGCGTGTCTGCTATTTTACATATTTGCATAAATGAATCACGGTTGTGTGTATGTCTCAAGTTTTTACATTATTCACACACACACACACACACACACACACACACACACATATATATATATATATATATATATATATATATATATTTGTATGTATGTATTATATTTGTCCACCGTTTCTCGCTTTACTGAGGTAGCGCCAGGATCAGATTGCGAATGGCCTCGTTGGCTTACTTCCATTCTCTAGCTGTTATGTACGAAGCACCAAAACTACAGCTCGCTGTCCACAACCAGGCCCCACGGACTTTTCCATGGTTTACCCTGGCCGCTTCACATGTCCCGGATCAGTCCATTGACAGCACGTCGACCCCTGTATGCCACATCGTCCAATTTGCTCTATCCCATGCACGCCTTTCACCCTCGTGCATGTCTAAACGGAAAAGTGAAGGAAAATTAGAGCGACAGAAGGTGTTAGTGCTGCCCATAACTTAAGACTAGAAAGACCTATCAGTAGACGAAGAGAAGAGGTTGTCGCTTTTCCTTTTAACAAAGAAACTCTTTTATTCTTGGATAACGTACTTGCAGTGATGAATGGTGAATGGGAGTTGGAGGAATGAAAGCTTTTCCAAGCCTGATATGCCTGATCCCTTGTCTGGATGGCCGTATATCAGGAACGGTTGAACCATGGATTTGAAGAGGTCGTCTTGGAGGAAGAGGGGATAAATGCTTCCATTCCCGTAACAATAATGTCTGCTATGCGTTTGGTGGAAACGGAAGCATCACCACAAGACACAGAAATTTACCTAGGGAAAGTCAGAAAAGAACTTTCGTAGGTTATTCAAGTCAGCTTTGTTGAATAGTCAATATTTACGTGTAGATGGGACTTCTGGAGGGGAGTTGCTTTTTGCATTGATGAGGCTATGGTCAGTTAAACCATTTGGGGGCGCGATTGTATAGCTACAGCGTGTAGGATTAGATGTGAAAAACAGATCCAGAATATTAGGAGAGTGGTCACAGCGGTCAAAGAATATGGGATAGGTGGGTGATAAGTTGCTTTAGATCATTTAGAATGAAGAGCTGAGAGCCTCAATCCCTCCACCATCCGTATGGTAGGAATTCAACCATACCCTATGGTGAACGTTGAAATCCCCAAGGCAGAGGATCTTGGCTTGCGGGTGATATTATATCATGGTCTCATGGTAGGAGTTTATATAGTCGAAGAAATATATAAGATTCTTGAATTAGGAGAGCAGTAGGCGAAATATAGGAAAACAGTGGTAGGTGGGAGACAGGTATTGAGTCGCATAACATAAAAGTTTTGGGACTCAGATCTTTGAGGTGTGTCGCAGGTATATAGATGTTGGAACAAACACAGACACCACTTTGTGACAGGAATCGTGAGTGGAGATTATAGTCGGGAATGAGAAAGGGGCTTGTGAGAACGCCATTAGACAACTGGGTCTCAGAGAGAAGTAAGATAATAGGATAGGTACTTTACAAATGGTGTTCAAGTGAAGAGAGGTTACTAGAAAGACTATAGTTGTTGGTACAGCGTATAGAAAAAGAGGTATGTCAATTAGAGAGGGAAAGGTCTTGGGAGATACGGTATTGCTTCTGTCTGAGAACTCCCTCTCATTGGCAGTATAGTCAGGCGGGAACTCCGAGATTCTTAGCACCCCATGATGCCGAGGACTACAGTCCATAGGTTTCCTGGAACCTGTCATGAAATCGCTCCAAAGCGATTGTACAAACGAGATGACAGGACAGCTTAACTGAAGAAAATAAGCGTGATTTGAGAAGGTTTGTGGTGCTTGTCAGGAGATGGCAGGACGCCCGGTAGTCGTGATTATATGGAACAGAAAGTTAGATCAGCAGTCTTAACTGGGAGAGTATATATATATATATATATATATATATATATATATGTGTGTGTGTGTGTGTGTGTGTGTGTGTGTGTGTGTGTGT
>JAYMFT010352782.1:0-38890 GCA_038088735.1 Panulirus argus
CCAACATAAACACACCTGTTGCACGCCTCAAGGACCTTGAATCCCCAAACTTTGATGTTATGTGGCTCAAGGTCTGTTTCCTCCTTTTTTCATATTTTTGTGAGCATATGCATAAAATGTCTTCCTAGCTTTCCAGTAAGCCTTGTTCAAAAACCGCTTAGGATAACATACCTGCCTAAAGATACATATCCGTGGTGCTTTTAAGAACACAAACATAACTACAGACATTTTTACAAAAGGATCATGTACTGAACAATAAGGAATGTAGCTCTCTGAGCTGGTAGGCTTCCTGTAGATCTCGAAGGACAAATGATCAGATTCCCAATTTATCAACATCCAGAAAGGGCAGTTTGCCTTCTTTTTCCGATTCAGTCTTGAATTTGATGCTGGGGTTGGTGTTATTTGAATCATTAAAGAAAACATCACAATCTTTGGAAGATGGCCATAAGGACCACACATCACCAATGCATCTAAACTAGATATCTGGATGGTTACTGAATGAAGTTAGAATTTCAGTCTCAAATTATTCCATGATATGTTACTGAGGATAGTACTAAGGGGATTTCTCACGGCAAGACCAGATTTCTGTCTATGAAAATTACCTTCATCATCTTGGAAAACATTATTGGAAACACAAAGCTCTATTAAGTCAATGAAAAATTTTATGGGCAGGGGCAGGGCAAGACTGAGATCTCGTATGTCACAGGTCATATGGCGGCTGGAATGTTTATACCGTTCTGTATAGAAAACCATCAAGTTTGGTGATAAGCGAAAAATGTAGCACTTGACTCTTCCTGAATAGTGTAGAGAGTGTATTACCTTCATGAAGACTGTTGTATGATAATAGTGTAGAGAGTGTATAACCTTCATGAAGAATGTTGTATAGCATTTAGGGTGGTCTCCACTGGTAGGTTTCGTCCCGCCTCGAGCGTAACAGAGTCGTTAAAAATACTGACTCTCACAGTATCCTTATTTATCGCTGATGGCCGGGGTTAAGGTGTATATTACATTCGCTCGGCCGCTTCCGTCGCACATCCTCGTGGGTCTTTGAGAGGTCTGGCCTAAGAACTAGAGTCTATACTGAATAATCTAAAGTAATCATGGTATGGAAATCTTGGATACATACGTCTTAATACTAATACTAGAACACAATAAAGTACATAAAACCGAGTACATCCTAAACAAGAAGTTTCTCATCCTGCTACATGATGCACTATAGGCTAAGGGTTTCAGAACAGTTTTAACACTACAATCATTAAAATGAAGTTCAACACAAATGCTAATTTTAATATTGTTCACATGGAATAGTTCTCTGACATCATTGAGTTGCTCGTACGTTAGGTTCAAAATCGTTCACTTCGGGTTGAGTTCTCTTACAGTTCCAGTGGTCAGCGGGTCTTCCATAACTTCTGACCTGTGGACAACTTCATGCGCTTTTCGCACTTGGTTTCAAGTTTGGATGTTGCAGAAGTTAGGAGGGGAGTGTTGGTCTCTGTCCCTTCCTTGTTGATATAACCATTAAACACTGGTAGATAACTAACTCTCTCTCTGGAAACACACATAGATATTACCATGTAAGACTTTTACTTAGGGCTGGGTCACTACTAGTGAAACAAATTTACAATTGTCTGTTGCAATGTCTTTTATCAGTCTCTATAAAGGATTGTATTTACTGAATGTATTGGTAATAGATATGAAGATCTTAACAATGTAACAAATCATATAAACTAAGAAAGGCCAGTTTAGAATGATCCTTTTAGCTAAATGTTTGCTTGCTAAAATTACAGCTTCCACATAAGAATGATTCACATATAAAGGGAAAAGCTTCACCTGACATAGTAGTTTATACATCTCTGCTTTAAGAATATTAAGACATAAAACGCTGTTCCTTCACACCGAAGACCAGCTGTTTCTTCAACCTAGATCAGGTAACGTCCTTAGGGGGTTCAACCAAAGTTGCAATCCTGTCTGACGTTTATAGGGGTAGTGCAGTCACCAACAATGGAGGCTCTAAGATTAGAAAATGACCGTTTCAGACCTGTAGAGTGGATGCAACTGTTCATTACAATGATCAGGTGGACCTACAAATATTCTAAGTATGTATCATCCCAATGATATTTAGTTGTTAACGTATCTACTGTGGCAGAGGTCTCGTGCCAGGCTCAAGGTCCTCAGTGTTCTCATGATAGTTAATATGGATGTCAGCTGCTCTTCTCGAACGACCTGAGTTTCTAAACGTCCGAGTTTATATTAATGTCCTCTTGTGCGTTGCCGTTCCCTGTATGGTCCGGTGAGCTGTGGTACTGTCTTATAATTGTCTCCTGTAGCAGTAAACTTCTTCACCATTACTAAGTTACCTTCTCTAATCTGCCTAGGTCTAGCTAGTCTATTCTTAACTTGCGTGAACTGTCGTGTAGCTTCACCTATGTTCTGTCAAATTTGCTGATGAGCACGGTGGGTGCAGGAGAACTTATACGTTACATAATTATCGGTATCAAACACTGCCTGTGGTTTAGGCATCAATGTGTCATACGGATATCTGTTGCCATATCAATGCAACGCATGCAATGGGGTGTCACCTGTAGTGGAATGACACGAAGCATTAATGGTACTTTATACACCAGAGAAACATTCATCCCAATGAGTATTTTGAAAATCAGTGGTTAATCTGACTCTAACACCTCACGATTCAACCTCTCTGCTAACCCATTCGACGCTGGGTGATGAGCGGCAATGTTAGTCTTCCTTATGTTATACCTCACACATAATTCTTCCATGAGTTTATTGTTAAGTTCTCCTCCATTATCTGTGTTCAGAACTCTTGGTGCACAGTGGCGATCCAAGATGGTTTCTTTAAACGCCTTAACGGCAGTATTAGCAGTTTTGTCTGGTCGTGGAACTAGGTCACAATACCGAGTAAATGCATTTATAAAGGCAAATATGTATCTGTTTCCCTGACGAGTTTGAGTCCACAGAAACTCTCTCTCATTGTTCCTTGACCTCGGATATATCAAAACTGGATTTGGCGCCATTACGTTACCTTTATGCTGATTGCAAGTGGAACGTTTGTCTGCGTCCTGTGCAATTTGCTTTGCCATCTTAGGCCAAAAGTGCTTTAACCGAGTCTGCTTAATGCATCTGTCTTTACCCGGATGAGCTGCTTGGGGTATGTCATGAATCATGACTAACAACTGCGGAACTAAGCTAGTTGGTGTAACTAACTGTAGGGCTGTACGAGCAGGTGTTCCCAGCTTCACCTCCCTATACAATATTTAGTCCTGTAAGAGAAATTCCCTAATCGCAACAGGAGGCTTAATCGTCAAGTTAGGAATCTCTTTACGTAAGTACTTTATCACCTGTGACCAGACTGGGTCACTCTGTTGTTCCTCCTTTAGCTCATCTATATCTAGGGCAGGACGCTCAGTTATCGGGGCTACATTCCGCGATAACGCGTCTGCTACAATGTTCTGCTTTCCAGCTATGTACTCTATAGTTGGATCGAAATCCTGTAGAGTCAATGACCGCCTAGCAAACCTTCCTGTGGGTCTGCGATTTCGGAATAAACCTGCTACGGGTTGGTGATCAGTAAACACATGAACTGGGTAACGGTAGATACGATCCTTAAAATGCTTCAGTGCCCAAACTAAAGCTAAAGCTTCTTGCTCTGTAACCGTGTAATTTTTTGTCATGAGCCTTGAAAAGGTTATGGGCGATGACCTTAGTCCATACGGCATCCTTGTGAACTCCCAGTGACCTGTAGGGGTGCTAAATGCAGTCATTGGTTTACTAGCATCATCTAACGGTATCTGCCAAAAACCGTGTAACAAATCTAAGGTGGAAAATGCCTTATTTTCCCCAAATTGTTGAAGAAGCTCACCTAGCACAGGTAAAGGAAATCTATCTGGGATAGTAACCTTATTCAAGCGCCTATAGTCTATCACAGGTCTCCACGTCTCATCCTTCTATGGTACTAAGATAAGTGGAGCGTTCCAAGGATAGCAACTAGGCTGAATTACACCCTGTTGCAACATCTCATTCACACATTCATCTGCTGTCTCTCTCTGGGAATGAGGGAGTCTGTAGGCAGGAACGTAAATTGGGCGTGTACTAGGTTGTAGGGGTATAGAGTGAGAGATATAAGGAGTTAGTCCTAAAGATTCCCCTTTTAAAGCCACTGTATCCCGGTAGCCATTCAATAAGTCTACCAGATTAGAAGTGTGTTACGTTAACTCTACATTACATCATCTTTAGTTATAGGGCGTTGGGACTGTTCCCTCAAGGTGACCTGAGTAGAACAAACTACATCTTGTCTATCGACCATTCCAACTTCTCTGACCGGCGCTTGGAATATGGAAAAGTCAACTAGATACGTCCCCTCGGACAAGGGAAGGTCCTGTGTCAGTCTACTGGCCAGGTAGAAGGACAGAGTCCCATCATTCGTCTCATGGAGCGTCGGTTCTACAAAGAATCCCTTTGAGCTGACGGAGTCAGCTTCTAGAACACAGCACAAGGGATTTCCCGTGTGTGGAGCTACTACTTTTACCTTCACTTTCGTAGATTATGGGAACTCACTATTATGTCATGAGTAAGAATCCCCTTCAGTGTCTCACGATGATAAAAGTCTGTCTGTCTCGAGTCTGTAGTCACATTCAAATCATTAGGAGAAATTTGCTGGTGCGTTCTGCTAAAGTAGGGATGACCTTGACGTACCCGTTTTCTTGCTGATTGTGGAAGGGGAACGAAAGCAAGATGTGTAGGGCAAGTATATTCCTGGTAATTTACCACATGGGTTTGCATTGGTACCTTGCGTCCCTGAACAACTTTTGTCTACTCGTGTGGTTTCCATTCCACCTTATATTCTCGCATGGTAGCGACACCCATTAGTACAGCTCCTCTGAATTTTACCTGATCAACAGCGTAACATTGCAGTCTTATAGTTTTCTCTAAGACTTGTAGCTCTAATTATACTTTTCCTAATATCTTTAATGGCTGTCCGGACATTCCAGTTACACCACAAGTTCCAATGTCGCATTCTTGTACCGATCTCTCTGGCAGTCTTTTAACGCAATATAATTCAATCAAGATGGTTTCTGCTCCCTTGTCTACAAAGACCTTCACTTCTACGCCACTAAGTTTGGCTGAAATCAACGGCCCGTAGTCCCGTTAACAACTAAGCTCTGACACTCGTCATCTACACACTGATCGTCTAAAACTGTGTAAGGATCAACTAGATTTACTGACTAAGAGAATTTAGCTGTCTGTTGCCAGCTGATCGTAAGTGCAGTACTAAGTCGGTAGAGCTAGAGGCTGGCTGGAAACTTCCCGCAAATTTGCCTGAGGTGATGATGTTTCCCGTGCGTTCGTAAATCTCTGCGGATTAGAGTACGCTCTTAACTGCCTGCAGTCTCTCGTGTTGTGGGTTGTTGACTTATGATAAGAACAGTATTTATAGGAAGGCGGTGCCATTAAGTTTGGACAAGCAGATCTGTAGTGTCCTGTCTGCTTGCAGTAGTAGCACTGTGGTGGTTTGGGTCTACAGTTAGAATGCTGAGACATGTGGGTGTGTGAATACGATGACCTGTTGGTTGTCCCTCGCTTAGGCTGTCCTGTAAGATTTTGAGAGTGTGAGTAATGTGATGGACCAGTCGGAGCCCTTACATTATGCTTCACAGATTTGGACGGAGTCTTACTATTTGTAGCTATGACTGGGGTCTTAAATCCTCCATATCTATATATAAAAGAAGACAGTTCTGATACTCTAGTATTTAATCCAGTCTTCTCCACTGTCCATAATTCAGTATCTAGCCTTCGGTTGGGCGGCATTAATCACCAAGGCTCGGGCGAGGAGCTTACCCATTGATCTTAATGACATTGTCTTACCATCGTCAGAGTCCGCCCATGACGTACCCTGCAATGCCCACTCTAATCTCTGTCCCAGGTTGGTAGCTTTGTTTACGTAGACACTATCATCCCTCTCATCCATAATATCTAACTCAAACATTTCCTTAATTATTGCCAACTCATTATCTCTCTATTCACACCTAGAAAATTCTCCCCAAAATTGTTTAAATTCTTCCCATTTAGTTATTTCTTTGAGACAACTCTAAATTGTCATATTTTCCCTCAAACTGGCTACAGACAGTATCTTTACGCACTATGTTATGGATTACAGGTGAAGGTTCTTCTGAAGTAGCCATGTTAATAACCCCTGACCTAATTTCCATAAACCCGTACAATAGTACAATCAAAACACATAACCGTTATGAGAAGTTTTCCTGGATGATGTAGTGTGGACGTCGAGATGACCCTCTGCAGGATGTCGGTGCCGATGTCGTCGTCAGGAGCAATGTAGCGTTGATGGCGTCGTCAGGAGCAAAGTAGCGTTGATGACGTCGTCAGGAGTAAAGTAAAGTTGATGACGTCGTCAGGAGCGAAGTAGTGTTGATGTCGTCGTCAGGAGCGAAGTAGCGTTGATGACGGGAAGCGTGACAAGGGGCGGCGTGCAGCACACGCTTCGTGGTCTCAGCCTGTTTCGGGTAGATGCTTGAAGTTTACAACTTCGCTTCACAGTTGCCAGTTGATCGTAGAGGGCAGGTTGTTTGTACAACGCGTCACAACTCAATGTCTGCCACAACAGGAACCACAGCAACCACCAGCGTTCCACGGGGATCCACAAGAATGTTACACTTTCTTGATTCGATACCGGAATCGCTCGATCCCACCGCTGCCACCAAAGATGTAACCGCTGGTACTGGTAGTCGTGGTCGGAGGATATAAAGGAAATGTTCCTTTATCAAAAATAAAACTTCATTTCAACAAGGTGGAGTACAAAGGACTTTTCCTATCCTCGGGAAGCTGGAGGTGGAAGGTGGACCTTGAGGTGGAGATCTGGTGAAACCCTCTGACAGACTGCTGGGTGTAGGGAATGCTGCCCCTCGGTTTAATGTCCGGGTGTTATATATGGGTAGTGTCTGTGACACGCCTCTCATCTTGACTGCCGGGTTCCTGGGAATTTACACAGCTGTGGAGTCGTGTAATTAGATATGACCCGACCGCGGCGAACTGCACCTTCCCTTCTAACCCTGGGTCAGGTCACCAAGGTTCAGCTGGCCGCCAAGGTCATGGGAGAGTCCCATCACAGATCACACATGTGTGAGATTCCTGGGTTCACGTGGGCTCTCTGATCATATCTGAGGTCATGGCTATCATTACCACAGGTCCGCACCACACCACTCTAGAGGGTAATCTGGGTTGAGGTGTATATTACACACACACACACACACACACACAAACCAGTATGGGAGGAATGCAACCATGAAATAAAGAAAAATCTTAGAAGACAGACCTTGAGCAACATAACATCAAAGTTTGGGGACTCATGGTCCTCAAGGCATGCAACAGGTGCTATATCTCATTTCACTTTTATGTGAATCTCTTGTGATATTTTCAAACTTACCTAGAATATTGAATAACAAGAAATGCTTCAGAGAGTCTATAAACTGGTGCCAAGAATCATAATAGGGCTTAGAAATAAGTTTGTGGAGAGATTAGAATAACTGAAACCAAAGGAAGTCATGTCGAGATATGAGTATCTGAAACTTTTCTCTGTGCAGAAAGGAAGGCTCCATGGTCTTTTGAAATTCTGAAATTTGATAACATTAATATGCAAACAAAGTACAAAGGAAGAAGCTTTTACCCTGGAATAGGGAAATACTTTGGTACAAATGTTATTGAACATTGCAATAAGCTGCATGTTAATAACCTGAATATCAAAACAATATGTTCATTCAGGGAGACTGAAGTTATTTCAAAGTCAGTCATTTATTACCGTATACATAAAAATAGTTGAAGTCTTTACTTCTCTTGGTAGGTAATTTTATTATAGGCAAGCAGGCCTTCTGTTATTAATGTGTACTGTACCCTATCTATGCAAGCAGCCTTCTGTTACTAATGTGTACTGTACCCTATCTATCTGTCTGTATCTCTGATGTCTGTTCCCTCTAGGAAGTCCCTCTAGGGGAGTGGCCACAGTAAAGAGTCTCCATAAGTGGTGAATTCTAGTGCCACTTCTTAGTCTTTAGTGCCTCACCCTTAACCCTTAACAGGAACATAGCTATCCAGCTTGTACTGAATGGAGCTACAGTGGAGTGCATGTTAAAAACGTGTGTATAATGAGGAAAAAGAAAACAGCTTCCTGTGCCAAAGTAGACTTTTCCTTAATGTTAAGAAGGGTAAGTTATCAGTCCTTATGGAGGTTTAAGTAATATCAAGTAAAAAATGATCTTCAGCTATTTCATATTGCTTCACCAAGAAAGCAGATGTCGTACTTTGTTCATGTCCCCATTACTTTGATGATTAATAAGAGTGTTTAAATCAGTGAAAAGGATATAGAAATCCTGGAGAGTTTTTATTGTTTAATAAGATGTGCTGATTATTTTTTTCACAGTGGAGAGGGCAGCTCAGGCTGCTCGAGAAGCTGAAGCATCAGCTGCAGCTCTGCTGTCTGCCTCTGCAACCAACCAGGAGACATCAAGAGGTAGTGATGGTCACAACACACAACTGACAAACCAAGTCATGCTTCACCAAAAACTAGGCCATGGTCAGCTAGACTCCCACGCAGATGATCAACTAGGATCAAATTCTTTAATGTCATCCTCTGAAGAAATTGCACCACATGAGGATGAAAATGCTTCTGCAGTATCAAGAGCCACTGCACCTGTTTATGTTGATCCTCCATCTGGTTCCCTCAGTCAAACTCCACACCTAGAATGTCCAGAGCCTATTGAAGTTGCACATAGTGGCCGTGACCCAGCAGATCTACAGGCAGCCCAAGGATTAGCTGACTTACAGAGGGGCCAGAGTTTGAGCCTTAGCAGTAACCCAGCAGTTTCCACACCCAACCCTATGACCTTCATGGTGAATGAACTTCAGGAGGTAAAATATTTAAAAAATGTAAAGTTTAGAAAAGTGAGATACAGTACCACTGATTGATAAGGATTAAAAATTTTGATAATGGTTTGCAGAATTAGATAGCAAAGCTTACTTAGGGAATTGTACCCTTCACCACCCTTTGGGGATGAATATGGGAATCTTAGTTCTGCATAATAAAATTTAATACCATATGCTTGGTTCTATGCACATGGGGCATTGTATGTGAATGGAAATGTAGTTGATGGAATAGGGTAAGTTTGCAGGTGCTCAGCATTATGAAAGAAATTGTAAGTTGTTCATCTTTTTGTCTTCACCATGTTTTAGGTGTAAAGTGCATTAGGCCCTACAGACTCTTCAAACATTATAAACTGTACACATCTTCAGTAAGATGTCAATTTATATCTGCCATTCTGTTTCTGTATGGAATTAGCCAAAACTGAGATCAGCACATTCTATACATGTAGTAGAAGTGATTTAAACCAGTGTTGCATGACTTGGAGTATTTTTATCATACAATAATACATGAGTGATAATAGGAAGGGCTATGAAAAGTGCTAATTTAACTTAAAAGTAGGTGAAACGCCTATAGAAATCAACAAAACCTGTAAAAACCACACCCAGCTTCCTCTAGCAACTGAGAATTTTAGTGTTTGTATATCACCATTAATATAACCTTCAGCCAGGGATTGCAAAGAGGAATTGCTCATAATAATGCTGAATAGGAACAATACCATTTGCCTGGTGTGTCATCTGTTTGTGTACATTTTTTGCCAGTTAGTGTGATGTTCAGTTGTGGATTTGTCTGGTATATTTCAGCTGTGTCTGTGAAATTTAAGATAGATATTGGCAGAGAGGGGAAGTTAGTGAAATTTCTGTACAAGTTTTTTGCATATTTTTAGGTTATCTAACCCTGCATTTTCCCTGGTCTTCTTAGCCCTCCTTACTATCACAATATTCATTATCTTAGGATAAGAGAAAATGCTTAACATCACTGCAAGCATTAGTCTTAATCAGTTTTGTTAAGTGTAAGGAAGTTAATGATCCGACTTTTGTCCAGTTCCATAAAGAAACAGAGAGGCATGACTAAGCTGATACTGTACCATATCTTTGTGTTTATCTTCATTTTTGCATCTCTTGATTATCCACAACCTCTTGCTCTATCTTCACTGTACATTTGGGCATCCTTTGTTCCTATATTTATTCAGCTTCTCTTTTATATTGAATATGTTTTCATTCTTTCCATATTCATTCTTTCAAGATAATTACCAAGCACATGAACTGTCATGAAATACCAAAAGAATTTGAGCTGTATGGTCTAGAAAGAAGATACATGATAATTCATACAGGGCAGTAAAGAGAAAGAAGTAAGGAAAACATTCTAGGATTGAAAACCAATTTTGACAGCCCAGCAGGAATGATGGAGAGACTTTAGTGTTTAGCCCAAGAAAATCAGAAATTTTCAGGAAATGAGGAAAAAAATTTTAAGAGATGAGTTGGCACATGGTTAAAATCTTATCCTGATGAACTCAAGATGAACAACAGTGCACTGTTTGAGGCAACAGAGAAAAAAATCAGTATGAAACAAGCTGGGTACCTGATAAGTACTATGGTGCAATCCTGCTTGACGAGCACTGTAGGGTAATTGTGCTTGATGAGTAATGTGGTGTAATCCTGCTTGATGAGCACTGTAGGGTAATCCTGCTTGATGAGCACTATGGTGTAATCCTGCTTGAACACTCAGGTGTAATCCTTCTTCATGGCAGAATCTTGTAAGTGCTCAGAAATCATTGGTGTTTCACACTCTGCCCTTTATGATTTTTGGTACCCTTTCTCAGGTCCACATCTTTGGCCTCTCTCATTCCTTACTTTGTCATGTCACCAGATTCCCTTTTCACTATGCAAAAATTCGTGTTAATGTTGAATATCATTTCTAAATATGATTGCATGGTTTTATATGAATATGATTGAATTTTTCTGTGATTTAAAGAGCTTTAATGATGTTTGGAAGGTTCTTGTTTACATTCAAGACAGCTGGACTGTGACATATGAAACTTACCCTTCATAATCAAGTATTGTGCATTCTCAAGAATTGTCCTTTGTGAACCATCCTATCTTATTTTCCATAATCTTGATCTGATGAGCTACTTAAGGATATATTTGTGTGATATCACTCGTAGTAATGGATATAAATTCATGGGCAAATTTTTTACCTTGAATAAGATAAAGTACTAATTCTGCAGCAGAATTACTAACATTTGGGTTGATTTACCAATTACAGTTGAAAGCAGTAACATAAATATATTTAAACATAGACTGTTAAATATTTTGCTTCAAATCCACAATTATCATTGTTTGCATGTCGTCCTCTATGAAAAATCTGTAAGTCTTTCTCCTCACCACTTTAATCACTGAATATTTGTTCCCTTCTACTATCATAAACAGCCTGCTTGAGACCCAAGTCAGTTGCTGTGTGAATTCATTTGTACTCAGCTGTAGTTGTATGTAGATGAATAACATAAGTGTGGCAGAGTGGCTGGAATGGATGAATTTATCAAGAAATGGGGTGATGTTGTTGATTGGTCAGAATGCCTGAGGTGAGGTGCATGAGGAGTGGCAGAATACCTGTAAATTGACATCATTTAAAAACAAGCAGAACAAAAGTGCAAGTCCTAAATACAGAAGTATAAGTCTATAGGGCATAACTGGTAAGTTGCATGGGAGATTTGTGATTGAGAAGGTGTTAGCATGCACAAAGTGTCAGATTAGGGAGGAGCAATGTGGCTTCAGTGTTGGTGAAGAAAGCTATGAGTGTTTTGGGCCTTAACATTAAGGAAGCTGTGAGGCTTACAAGGTAAAGACTGAAAAATAATGATGTGGTATACAGGAGATGATGTGCTGTCATTGGGTAGAACCAGGGCATATGAAATGGTCAGGGAAAACCATGGTCAGGTCTGTCATGGACTGGAGGGCTCTGCTTTTGGTGCATTTTTAATGACAGATGAAGAGTGGATTTGAAGACATGAGGCTGTTTCTTTGTTTGAACCTGACACTCCCTCACTAATGCAGGGACCTGCAGACAAGTATGAAAAAAGAATATTGAAATATAACTGCAAGCACAGAAATTTAACACAAAACACACGAAAGTATGGTTTAGGATTAGATATCAAAATTGAGCATTTTATCACATGAATTGTGCTTAGAAGTTTATGATTGACTTTTTGTAACTTTTTTCCATGATAGCTTGGGTTTGGAAAACTGGGACTATAGTGTATTGAAAAGATAGGTCAGTAAAATATATGTGAGTAAGGTGATTATGAATAGATCAAAAAGAAATTCTACATGATTGAGGTAGCTTTTTATTGAAAATATGTAAGCAAATTGATCAAAAAGACTTATGAAAAATACATGTAAGATTTGGTGCACAACTATATCTCCCAAACCTCCTAAATCTAACTTGTTTGCATGCCATCTAGTCTGTGTTTAGGAGATATATTGCTTATAAATGGCTTACATCTCCAGCAGACAGTTTCCATTTCCATTTATCTATAATCCTTCTTCCTACCCAGACTGCTTTGTCCATTATTATTTACCATCATATCTATGACTTGTCTTTATTGAAATGAGCTTGACTGTTTGTAATTGGTTTATTAATGGTATATACATAATGATGTAAATTTTCAGATTCCTCTTGAAATTCGACGTTCTGTTGGAGGAAAAGGTTTGGAGTGTGTGGTCTGTGGAAAAGTATTCAACCGCCTTCTTAAGTTGAAACAGCACCATCGGACTCACACTGGGGAGAGACCATGGGGTTGCAACAATTGTGGGAAGACTTTCAGTACTGCATCCTATCTCCAAAAACATCGCCTTACATGTCTCATACCTGCACATCAACGACAGTTCTCTTGCTGTAAGAATTTAGAATGCCCAACTTTTATAGATAAAGTTTCTGTGGTAAAATCAAATATGTACAAGCATAACTGTAGTAGTTTATTCATCATTTCAGGTAACTCTTCAATAAAGTTTCTGTATTATGTTATCAAAAAATACTTTATAAAAACTTTTGCGCTATTGTTGCAAGACTCAGGAAACTAGCTACATCTACTGCACAGAAGTATGGCACTAATCCTAAAACCATCCAATCCACCCAGTTACCATTCCTTTTACTGCCCAATATCACTTATTTCTTCTGAAAAACTGGTCCATAGTAGAATCAAACAAATTATCTCACTCTCATTTATACAACATGTCTTTAGAACCAGTCACTCTACTACCATACATGGACCTCAATCAATACATATCCCAGATGGCTTCGACTAACTGCAACCCCCTTCCTGCACAGTATTTATAGCAGAACACATCAATAAAGCATTTGATGACTGTCCTGTGACATATCCTCACTGGACACAACTCTCCAAGAACTGTAGAACTCCATCCCTGTACTCTACAAATGGGTACAATGATTACACGGTTCCTTCCGTACTTACCTACATTCACAGGCTAAATGCTGTCTTCCATCCTGGAGAAGTACCCATGAAATTTTTCCTCTGTGTGATATGGTTTTTACAGAACCCTGCATGTTGCACTTTATTGCTACCCCTCATACACACATACTATGTCCGTCTTATTACCTTATTTTTCTTCTTGCTTGTAACTGAGTAGAATATAGATATGTTATATTTACATTAAGCTTCATTATTTGTGGCATCATATATACAAACTGATTTACCTTAATATAGCAAAAAAAGGTACTAGTATTCAGTTTTATCTCAAAGATGTGTGTCACCGAGGGTTTGGACTACGAAGTTCCTTGCAGACGCACCTAGCCACTCATGCCACAAACAAACCCTTCACCTGTGATATATGTGGCCAGTCCTTTGCCCTCAAGTTTACGCGAGACACACACAAAGCACAACATACAGGTAAGTTAATTCAACAAATACGTGATATAACTTATAAATGTGTAGTAAGGGCAGCCATAGGATAATAGATTTAGAATGCAATATGGGACTCACAGAATCTCCCTATTACTTAAGTAATGCATGCATATTTTTATTTTAATGTAGATGAATTAGTGCCTAAGCTGAAAACATTTGCTTTCATTCAGACGTTGAGGGTGATGAGGAAATTGTAGCTCTTCAGCTTGTAAGTCCATTAAGTTTGAGTTAGACAAAAAGTACATGAAAACATTTCCATATAATCAAATAGAATACAGAGGCCCTTCCACTGTACATGACCAAATATCAATTGACAGAGTATGTGATTTATGTTTTTTAGAGGGATACCCTTCACACTGAATTCTACATTTCTAAAGAAAAAAAATCTTAACTTTGCTTTTAGGGCCCTAAAGAATATATAAACAGTATTCCTGTATGTTGTCAAAGGTGACAAAAAACTATGGGTTATATGGAGTAACCACATAAAAAAAATCTTTACCCTAGGTGTGTTTATATAGAGCATGAGCAATGTGTGTACAGCTGCCTGTGAGAAGTCATTTGTGCTTGATCCACCCTGTTTGAATGAAAAAATTAAGCGATGATACACAGTAAGATGGGTTTGTAAAAGTAGAATGACTTGTGGAATGCAGGTGGTCATGAAAAATTTTCTAAAAAAAGTTCAATATGGGGAAAGGAAAGCAGACAGATTGAGGATGATGGAAATATGAGATAGAATTTATGAAGAGTTTGATGTGATAAAGGTGAATTTTTAAGTTGGCATGAGGATTTTTCCGCACTGGGGATTAGTTGTCAGTCCCTGGCACTACCTAAGTAAGGTGGAAAATAGATTAGTAATGAAAGGTTGAAAAAAGGGAAAGTGTTCTTGGATTAGAAAACTAAAAGAATATATTTCAGATAAGTATAATAGGAACAGATATGGAGGGAGGCTGAATGTAAAGTAGTGAGTGGAGAAATCTGATGCAGTGCGAGATTGTTTGGTAAAGTGGAGATTTTTCCATGATGTGCCATGTTCAAATAAGTCCTGTATGATATAAGTACATGGTAATTAGATTATCATTGTTTTCTGTCTGTTGTTATGAACTTCAGTTTGATTAACAGTAGTGGATCAAATGTATGCAAGTATGCACCTTTTGGAAATAGATTTCGAAGATCTAGGTCCCCAACCCTGTAGGCTAGCAAGGCTTGGACCTTTGTCGCATCATGCTGTTGCTTCCCACAGTTTCTGTGTTGAGACTGATCAGTCGAGCACCGACTGTTATGATGCTCCCTTTTTGGTTGAACATTTTGTCTTTCCCTTTTTCTGTAACCCTCTTGTAAGTCATATTTACAAACATCTTAATTTCTAGAATATTTTTCACTTACTTCTCTCCTTTCACTGGAGCTGGCATGTGATATGGGCATGTTTTGCCCATTCCATGTCAGTCATTACAAAAGATTGTGTGTGTGTGTGTATTGGTGGCACTGCTTAATTTCATTGGATAGGATTTCTGGCCAGCTGCCATATTCAAACTAATGTATCTAAAAATTTCACTGGAATTTTGCCAGGTAAGACTAACATCTGAAATTTGTATACACAGTCTTCTTATTAGTTTTGTGAGATGATAAAGGTATTAGCTTTTATGGGATAAATGTTTCCTTGCAGTGATAATTTTGATAAAAAACAGAGTGAGACTGCATGCTCTCTTTCCTTTTTCAATGCAGGAAGTCGTCCTTGGGTATGCAGCGTGTGTGGCCGCTCGTACGTGACAAAATATAAGTTACGTGCTCACATGAAGGCTCATACTGGAGAATTAGTCTGCTCTGTATGTGGCCGCCAGTTTACCTCACAGGTATTTCATGTATTACAGTTCATTTTAAAATCTCTGTCAGTATACCATAAATCCTGTGAGTATTGCATGCAGAATATATACTAAACTACTTCACTCTTGTTAGAACCATTAATGCTCAGAGCACTTACCAAAGAAGTCTTCATAAAAGTTCAGCTAACAAGCAACCTTGGTATGAAGAGTGAGTTGTAAGCAAAATATGATTGAAGGAGTAAATAGCTTGTAAGAGGCAGACCATACTAATTTGACTTAAGACAGTTTAGTAACAACACTAATGTGGTGCATCTTAAGAGAAAAAAAGTAGCCCCAAGGTTTGTTTTTAAAACTACACAACTTCTTTTCCTGCCATAGTGAAGTATCTTCAGGAACAGACAAACAACAGCTTCATTTGCTCTTTGTGTATGATATACAAAGAGTAGAGCCTACCACTCAAATTCAGGCCCCACAGACTGTTCTATAGTTTTTCTTGACTGTTTCATATAATATGGTTCACCACTTCACAGCACATTTTACCCCCATACACCTCATTGATTTAATTTATTTTGTCTCATGCATGCCTCTAACCCTCCATAGTGAGCAAGCCCTAACAGTTCCAAGCCTTCTTTATTCTGACCTTCTATCTTTTCCTGTCTCCTTTCCTCCCTCTGACTCATAAATTCTGTAAGTCATTCTTTCTTTGTTTATCATCCATTTGTCTGAACCATTTCAGCACACCCTGATCAGCTATCTCATTCAGACTAAACCTTTCCCAAATATGATTAATAAGATTAACCCACCTCACACCACATATTGTCCTCAGGCATTTCAATCCCATGTTCATCCTTTTCTTTTCTTTTGCATTCAGGGCCCAAGGCTCATATCCATACAACATTGTCCACCCTTGCCCTAACAGACGCTGACCTCTCTATCTCCATACCCCTCACTGCACCCAGAATTATGTATCCTGTCTCCATTCTGTGACTCATTTCAGCCCCTGTGGTTCCATCTGCTGCCATCTCCATTCCTAGATGCCCA
Organism: Panulirus argus; assembly: GCA_038088735.1. Classification (NCBI taxonomy): domain Eukaryota; kingdom Metazoa; phylum Arthropoda; class Malacostraca; order Decapoda; family Palinuridae; genus Panulirus; species Panulirus argus. Next base: position 16,727 of record JAYMFT010352782.1, read on the forward strand.
AAGTACTCTCCTTTCTATAAGACTTCCCTTTCAAATTTACCTTCAAACATTCCTGTCTAATCATAGTACTGCACCTGTTTACCTTACTTTTTTCATAATTTGTCACACCAGAGCTGTGTCATATGCAAACAGCAACTGATTTTCCTCTTATGCCCCCATCTCCTGTATAATAGACCTGCCCTTTGCTCTACAAGCCTTCTTTCACTACTGTCCATAAACAGATTAAAACATATGTGGTAAATCACACATCTTTGATGCATACCTACCTTCACCAAGAACCACTCATCCTCTTCCCTTTCTCTCCATACAAATGCCTTACTCAGCTAATAAAAACTTACCTTCTGCAAAGCCTGTCATCCCTGTCATATACTCTCTCCAGATCCATAGATGCCTCAGACAATTATTCTTTCTCCAAGTCTTTATTTCATAGAATATAAGCAAACACATGGTCCACATCCTATACCTTTCCCGTCAGATGTTTTGTACATGCCACAGCTCTTTCAGCACCAATCTCTTATACACCATACTATGTACACTTGACAAACTTATACCTTTGCAGTTGGAGTATTCTGCCAGTCCAAAGGCACCTCAACAGGGCTATACAAACACTGAATAGCCTGACTGACTTTAACAGACTAATCAACAATGCTATCACCCTTTTTCTTCAGAAACTCATATGCACTCCCACCCTCTTTTGCTGCTTTGCTACACTTCATCTTATGCAAGGCTTTTTACTATATCTCTCTCTTTGCTGAATCATTGGCTAGAATTCCTGTTCTCCATACACCACATCTACCGGTGTATCATTTAACACATTCAACAGTCCTTTAAAATAATCTTTTCAACTCTTTCAACTTCTCTTTGTCTGTTCCCACTTTCTTATCTGCTCACCTCACTGTTGCTTCCATGTTCCCTTGTTCTCATGTTATGTGCCTCCTTTCAAAACATTTACATACATTCTTTCAAGCTGATCAATACTCACCCACCCTATCTCTCATTTGCCCTCATTTTCAGCTCTTTACCTCATGCCACTTCTCTTTTGGGCACCTCTCAAGCACTTGCACTCCATGCTTGCAGATACCATCCGTACACCTCTCTTTGCTCTTCCATCTGCAGATTAAGTTCTTCATCCCACCAGACACAACTCTTTCTCATATCCCAGCATCCTACATAAACTCCAAGAGTCATCATACAAAGGCTTATGTAACAGGCTCCAGGAATCATCACGAGTACAGATTTTTGCGAGTTTTGCTTAAATTCCTTCCCAGTATTTTGATATTTGCCTTAACTGTTATAGGTACTTTTTTTTAGAGACTACCACTCTCTAAATACTGAAGCATAGATACATATGTAAACATATGTAAATTCATATGCAAATATGTGATTAGTATCTTTAAAGTTATAGTGTAGGTAAGTTAGTGAAGTTTTGTCATGAAATTCACCTTTTTTACCTCACCCTCTACCCATATGTAAAGATATATGTAGATGTGTAAAGAATAACCATAAATAGTGATTAGTGTTATTTAGTGAATTTGCATCATGAGGCTCACCCCCCATTTACAATTTACATACTACAGCCATACAGAGTTAAGGTATGTTAGCTCACTAGTTTGTACATATCCTTTACTTTTAAAAGCATTCTTTCATTCTACAAAAGGAACAAAATTTGAACGCTTTTTTTGTTCGACTGGTGAAAAACTTTCTTTAAGTCATCTGGACTTTAAGGGTTTGATTGAGTATTACAGTGCTATTACCTCACCTTATCTTCCATCTCATAATGTACCCATTATAAAAATTTTAAATAAACATGGTGACATCACACAATCTTCACGTTTGATGCACTCCCAGATTTATTTCATACCACTCACTCAGACCATCTCTTACTCACACACATGCACTACTTCCACCACAAAACCTCTCAGCAAGCATTCAAGGGTTTTAATGAAAAAAATATAGAATCAACTTTCTAGTTTTCTTTTACTTTTTTAATATCTGATGTTTTTTGGTTGACCTGGTCCATTTGATCAAACTATTTATTTTGAGCACTGTAACAGTTCCTATCCCAAGTCATAATCTGAAAAATCCTAAAAATTGTACATTAATTATGAAGTATTCCACAGGTCTTCATAAACTTGCTGTACTTTTCTTGGCAGGATTCCCTGGGACGTCATCAGCGACTGCATGATGGTTCTGGCAAGAATCCTATGCTTCCAACATGTCATGTTTGCAACAAGAAATTTGCTACACCCAGCTTGCTTAAGAGACATGTTGCTGTATGTACATTGTCCTTGAACACAACTTTGAATAGTAGGAGAATTTTTTCATAAATCGTTATTTCAATGAGGCCATTTTGAAGTTTGTTCCTGATTCTGCTTTCCTAATGTGGGGAATGGAGAATAAGTATGAAAAAAAATTATTTTGTTTCATACTTGATCACTGTGTCCAACTTTTGTGAGATAGTGCCATGAGCACAGGAACACGAAAAAGCTGCATCCACTCACATCCACGCTTCAGTTATTTGTGATGTACTGAAACTACAGCTCCCTGTTGACAACCAAGCCCCACAGACCTTTCCATGGTTTATCCCAGCCATTTCATATACTCTATTTCAGTCCACTGACAGCACATTGACCCCAGTATACCACATTATTCTAAAAGTTGGAATAGACGGAGCCAAGCAAAGAGTTTGCATCCTCCCTGTAGGCTCAAGGTAGGGTATCTGAAAGTGTGTGGATATAATCAAGATGAGAAGGGAGAGATAGTTAGTATATTTGAGGAAAGGCTTCTGGATGTTCAAAGCTCAAAGATTGGAGATTATAAGGAAAGGAGAGCACTCGTGCTGAAGGAGGAGTTGTGGGAATGTCTGAAAGAGTGTAAAGAAGTGGATCCTAGACTGATGTAGGTAAAATTGAAATTGGAATCCAAGAAGGTGATTATTACTGCCTATGCACCTGACCACAAGGGGACTGAGAAAGAGAGATGAGTATCTTAGGAGCAGCTGAGTGAGGGCATCAGTAGTTGTGATGTGAGATATCAGGTATTAGTGATGGGTGATTCGAATGCAAAAGTGGATAATTTTGCAGTTGTAGGTATAATTGGGATGCATGGGGTATTTGGTAAGATGAATGGAAATCTTGAACAGCTTGTGGAGTTATGTGCTGGTAAAGGACTGGTGATTGGGAATAACTGGTCGAAAAAGAGTGATATACTTGGAGTAGCAAAGATGGTGAGCAGGCATTGTTGGATTATGTACCGATTGATAGGCATGCACCAATTATATAAGCTGCATATGCTTTGTTGGGTTGCCATTTCCAAGTAATTTAAAGGTATGTATAAGTAAAAAAAAATGTTATGTGTAGAATATATATATAATTCAGTAACTGCCAATGTGTACATTATTGGCAGGTGATATGAAGTTAATATTTCCTCCTCCCAGTGACCTGCCACACATGACACAGAGGCTTGCTTTTGAATAATGTTATTTGTTATAGCTATATATGGTTGATGATGATGTTGCGAGCAACAAATACTTGAGAGCTATTAATGAATACAGAAAATCCATCATTGATAGTAGGCTGTATTCAAATATTTATTTAGGGAGTAGGCATTATTTGAATATTTATTTTGGCAGGAGTGACCATCAGACTTAAACCATATCTCAGGATTTTCAGTATTCACTAATAGTTGTCATATATTTGTCTCATGCAACATCATCATCATCCAGATATTGCTACAACAAATAACATTATTCAAAAACAGGCCTCTATATCATGTGTGGCAGGTCACTGAGAAGAAAGATTACCTTCATATTGTCTGCCCTAAATGTAAACATTGGCAGTTACTGAATTGTATATATTACATACATACTTTTAAATTACTTGGAGATGGGAACCCAGCAAAGCTAACGTAGCTTATATAATTGGTGGTTACCACAGTGCTGACACCTGTCAACAGTTGTAAGATGACATCAGCTGGCTGATGAAGCATTGAGATGATTGACATTCCCACCCACTAAGTGGCTGTTTCCCTAAACATTTACCTCCCCTCTGCGTATGGTCTATATATAGAGTTTTATCAGTTACATAATGATATGGGCTATATCTAGCCTATACAAACTGTAGTTTACTGCCTATTGTGCTCTGTGTTTGGTGTCATTTGTTTCTGTTTAGTTTATAGTTGCTACAAAACAAAGAAATAATCAATAGGCTTCATTTGAAAATGATGTTATCCTTGACTTCAGCTGTTTGTGATACAAGTTTAACATTTTTAACATCCTTTCTATAGTGCTAATGCCTTAAAATCATTTACATTTTTAGGTTCCCAATTTTTTGAATTATTATACAGAAGAACAGGTGTGATTATAAACTTAGAACACCGTGTGAATAAATGGATAGCGACATGAACATTGTACATGAACCAATCAGCTACCTTAGCTATGGAAGAGGAGCATGGCTTCAGTACCAATTTAGTGTAAAGTGACTATAGTACTGTTGAAGTTACAGCAAGATGTAGGCTGCAAAAGAGATAGATAATTGTTGCAGATGATGATGACAGGAATGATTTTGATCATGGGGATGCATTAGTCTTGTTTGAAAGAGGAAGTGTAAATTGAAATGGTAGTTTCCCTTTTCAAAGAAACTTAAATCTGAACAGTGAACAATTGTTGTGCTTCTATTAGCATGGAAGCTCTTTGAATGTGGGTTAAGGATGTGTGAAGGCAAGTTGAAAGGCTGTATCTGCTCACTTGATGTATTAATCAACAAATTTTTTTTATTGTAGAGAAAATGGTTGTAATTGGGTGATCATTACATTTGTACTTTTTGTTGTATGTAGAACTAATTGGATGTTGTTAGCTTTTTTTAATATCTTAATGAAATTGTACACAAGGTCTTTTACCTCAGAAATTACCACAGAAAATTTCCAAGAATTTAAATGTATTTTTCTTCATTCAGAGTCATGAACGTCAGAATTCCCTGAAGTGTACTGTGTGTGGCCAAGACTTTGTGAACCATCAACAAATGACAGCTCATCACAGTCAACACCAGCAGTCAGCTCTATCCAAGTCACACAAGTGTCACATATGCAATAAATTGTTTGTTCAAGAATCCAATCTAAGTCGTCATCTTGCCAGCCATGCAAATGCAACATTCCACCAGCAGAGCAGCACTCAGTCACTTCCTGCAGCTCAGACTAAAGACTGCAACATGAATGCTACAAGCAGCCAGCTGAATCGAGGCCTGGATTCACTACAGCAGCCAGATGCCACATGCTTTATTGCTGAGAAGAAGCCATCACTGTTCCAACAAGCTCAAAGTACATCACAAATGAACAATAACCTTGGTCAGCAAGCATGTGGAGGTGAAAATTACCTAGGGGCTGTATCTCAACAACAGCAACATGCACATCACTTACAGAATGCTCAGCAGCTTCATATTGTTACTGTAGGACAGGCTCAACAGCAAGAACATTTGATAAGCAACAGAACAAGCAACACTTCTCGTTCATCCGACATGCAGGCCCAAGTCTTCCTCTCAAGTGTTTCCTATGATCCGCAGATTTTGGGTACTAGTTTACAAGATACTGCATATCAGCAGCCACAAGGACAAGAGTAGGTGTTATGTGCGGATAGAAGCATACAAGAAACTTGAGAGGTAAGATTAAGATTTTCTAGTCACACGACATTAAATCCTTTACGTATACAAAAACTTGTGGTCATTACAGTAATGTGTAGTTTTTACAATTGCATGGAGTTCTTTTTGTGCACTTGATCTGATAGACATTAGCAGCCTCACTCATTTTTGATGGAGGACATATTCATCATAAATAACACTGGTGCAGGAAACACCATATGCAATAACAGGTTATCCTGGAATTTGTATTATTTTTCTATAATGTTATATTTATTTATATGAAATAGTATTTAGTTTACCAAAGTCTTCCTTTATCATGCAGATAAAACCTGTTAAATATATGAAATTGAATAAAGAATTAATTTTTCACTAATAACTTTCCCTATATAGTTAATAATGTAAGGATAATGTGAAGGCTTGAACACTTCATCTGGCATAAGGTAGAGATGTATTCCCAGTGGGCTGGGGTCAAATCAAACAGTTGGCCTGGTTTGTAATTCCACAATTTCTCTTAGACAATAAAACATTTGCAAAACTGCAGTACATAAAATTACAAAGTTTTTGATCAGAAACACAAAAACACGAATGAAAAAATAAGCCCATAAAAACAAAAACAAATACAACTGAATGGCTCAGTTATTGAACTCAAATATCAAAAGAGGAAGAGGTTTCAAGGAATTACGTGATATGGAAATATATACCATAGATGTAAAATATAGCTTCTATTGGTATAGAGGGAGTGAAGAGTAATCTTAGTGATAGGGAGAGAGAGATAACGAGATGAAATTATATGGACATAATGAAATAACCATGGAAAGTCTTAATGCTTCCCTAAGCCAACAGATACCCAATAAATATGAATTGAAGAATCACAAAATTGTCCAAAGGAGTAATCCTTAATTACAGGCCTTAATGTTCCCTAACATATATTTCAACTTCAGATTAAAATTCAGCACGAAAAATAGTAATTAAACTGTGGTTTTCAAGAAAATCTGTAACCCTCACAAAAATTGCAGGTAATAGTTCTGGGAATTTTTTTTGCCCAAAAATCATTTTGTTTTACTACTAAAATATGACAATGAAATTCTTCTGTACATGAAATAATCATGAAAATATCTCGCAATGCTTCCCTAACCCAACAGATGCCCAGTGAATACAAACTGAAAAACCATAAAATCATCTAAAAGAGTAATCATTAATTAGTTACATATAGACCTTACTGTCCATCATCATGGATTTCAACTCCAGATTCGAATTCAGCATGAAAAGTAGTCCTTGTACTGTGTTTTCAAGCAAATCTATTACCTTAAAAAATACAAAACATTGCAGGTAATATTTCAGAAATTTTTTGTCCCAAAACCATTGTTTTAAAATTGAAATATAATGAAATGCTTCTGTACTTGAAATAATCATGGAAAATATCTCATAAAGCTTTCTCATGGTGACATACCCAATAAATATGAACAGAATAATCTTAGAAAAGTTCAAAAGAGTACCAATTAATTACTTATTAACAGGCATTAATGTCCCACAACATATATTTTAACCCCAGATATGAATTATGCATGAAAAATAGTCCTTATACTAAGGATTTCAAACAAATCTATTCCTCTCACAAAAATACCAAAAATTGCAGGTAATAGTAAAAGGAAATTTTTATCCCAAAAATGTTTTTAAATTTAAATACGACGTAATGAAATGCATTTTATACTTAAAACAATAATGGGAAATATCTCATAATGCTTCCCTGAGACAACTGATACCTGATAAATATGAACCAAATAACCACAGGACTCCAAAAGAGTAACCATTAATTACTAATGTCCCCCAACATATATTTAACCTCAGATTCGAATTCAGCTTTGAAAAATAGTCCTTATACTGTGGTTTTTAAGCAAATCTATTACCCTCTCAAAAATACCAAATATTGCAGGTAATTTTTTAGCCCAAAAACCTGAAAAATGACAATGAAACGCTTCTATACTTGAATAACAGAAAATGTCTCATAATGCTTTCACAAGATGACAATATCCAATAAATACGAACTGAATAATCACAGGATCATCCAAATGAGTAACCATTAATTACTTTTTTGCAGGCCTTAATATCCCCCATCATATATTTTAACTTAAGATTTGAATTAAGCATGAAAAACAGTCTTTAAATTGAGGTTTTCAAGCAAGTCTTTTACCCTCAAAAAAGTGGTAACCAGCAGTGATGTTGAATATTTTCGAGGACTTGAATATGTATGATAAGGAGAAAGGTATAGGGTGTTTTGGAATGGGTTTGGTGATGAAAAGAGTGGGTGTGATTGCAATTTAATTTCTTAAGAGGGAGGCTGGGGTGATTGGTTAGTAAGGATTTTCAGTGTAAACATGGATCATGGTGAAGTACCTGAAGATTGGCAGAATGCATGTATAGTGCCACTGTTTAAAGGCAGAGAGAACAAAAATTTGGCTAGTACCCTCCAACATCCAAAGAAGCCTCTTCCCCTTACTCCCATGTGGAGCTTCCTGAGTAAGTATGTATAAATCTTTTCTTTAGGTTCTTTTCTTTGACCTGAAACTATCTCAGCACTGCTGATGATCTGGCTGGCACTTATTCTCAAGCTGCTTTCTTTCCTCACTTTTATTCCTAAACACTTTCATTTGCATGTCTGTTTTTCCAGGCTTCCTAACCACTTTCCACCTTGGAAATGCCTGCAGAGCTCCTCAGTAATTGTTTTAAACTATTTTCAAGACTTCCTACTTTAAGGTGTGGAAAAGAGCAGCAACTGAAGTATTCTGAAATAAATGTGCTCTTTTAGCTTTTCAATTTCCTCAGCTGCATGGAAATACGTGCAGTACAAAACTTTCACATATAACATCCAAGACTGAATACTAGCAGGCACATGCTAAAGGTTCCAGAAATAAATGACAGCCTGTTAAGATTTCTGTGGTAAAATAAAAGAGTGCAGATAAATCAAACATCTGATAATCAATATACATAATCTATTAGTCTTCAAGTGAAGTATACAGTCTAAATAAGTAGAAATAAATACATTTGTTACATAAGTCTGACATCAGTACAACTGATATTTCCTGTTTTTTCTATACTCTCAGACTGTCTAAAACAGTAAAAATATATGTGAATCATAAAAATATAAAATGCATTAAAAAAAGAAGGAAAAGTCAGTTTACAAATGACAATGACTTAAAAAAAACTACAGCATTATAATCACAATAATGCAAAGATGGATTCTGGTCCTACATGAAAGGATAGGAATGAAATTACTATAGTGACCTACTAAGCTTAGCTGAATACTGAAACAAATGATGATGGAAAGCCTTATTCACAGAACCCTGCATGATGTATATGAAATATATGAGTACATGATGTACTAATCAAGCTTTACATTCAAATGTGTATGTTAGGAACTGTAACCACTCCATGCAGTCATGATATACTATCAATTCAAGATAAAAATGAATGTCTAAATTGCTAAGAATAAACACTTTGTGTGCATGTGTCTAATTACCTATTAGTACAATACGGAGAAAGGAGTGCTATATATATGGGGCCCTATCTCTCAAAACTTCTTCAGCAACATATAGTTATTCACTGATAATAAGAATTTTTTCACAGTGGTTCTAACACAATTTTTAGAATCTCATCCCCTACTGGTGACAAATTTTTCTAACTCAAAAGTTTGTCAGTGTTCACCTTGTCAAACCGATTTAGAATCCTGATTCACTGATTATTTAAAATTTTATGTTGCATTAACAAGAAATGTCATAAGTGGTGGATTTAGAATCTTGAAGGTTGTGATCACATTTCCTTTCTTCCTCCTCTCTTCCTATGGAAGTAGTTTTTTCTTATAAATTATCTCCCTCTTTTGTATGCACAATTTTTATTTCCCTTTGATGGACCATTTTCTTACAAATGTATATATTTCCCCTAATAAGGTGATGAAAGTGGTATTTCTTCCTCTACTGTGGGTGGAATATATCCAGTAAATACCTTAGTGAGCTTTGTATCCATTTACCTCAGACACTCTTTTATATTAACCAACAAAGATTACTTCCTTGACAAGTCAACCCTGTGTAACAGTGTACCAAGTCTACCTCAAGGAAATGGGCATTCCCATCGTTTGTCTGCCTATGATGTATGGTACTCCAGTTCTGCAAAATCATTTTCATCAAAAGATACACCTATATCTGCCCCATGTAAATAGTAGTGGAGTTATAAATAGATAGGTAAACAGATGCAAGATATATTGACAGATAGACAGAGACAAACACATGGAAAGTAAGATCTATAAATATTGAGATGGACAAATAAATAAAAACAGATAGACAGACATTGGATTGTGTACCCTTTCTCTTGAGAAGACAATTTTGAAATCTAACATTATTATACAACCCCAGCACCCCTTTTACAGGGCTCTAATGTCTTTGAAGCTGCACTCCATGCAGGCACAAGGAAATGATGGTCCTTCAGGGAAGGATGTTTCTCTACAAGGCTGTACTGTTTTCCTCAACTGACAATGATGCAGCCTTGCCAAAGGTGACATCTTGTAAGGAAACAGACTAATTGATTTTATGGGCAACTGCTTTCCGTGTCAAGTAGCAGAAATATATTATACATAATGATGTCTAAGAACATACACCTCAACAGCACGTGTGGCCAGTGAAAATGTAGACAACAGTAATCAAAGTATTATCAGTTTCATTATTAATGGCTCCTTCAGTCTCAAAGAAAATATGATGGTACCCAATTATAGATTAGATGACTGCGACAGACTGCTGTAGTAAACTGGATCCGACTCTTAAACATAAATACAGTTGAAAAGATGTGGAGAAAATTCAAGGATACAATACTTTCCCTTAAATCTCAAAAGAATTTCTTAACCCACTGACTGCATCTACTCTTAGATATTTAGTGTACCCTTAAAAAAAAAAAAAAAAAAAAAAAAAAAAAAAGAAAAAGAAAAAAAAGAAGAAGAAGAAGAAGAAGAAGAAGAAGAAGAAGAAGAAGAAGAAGAAGAAGAAGAAGAAGAAGAAGAAGAAGAAAGAAGAAGAAGAAGAAGAAGAAGAAGAAGAAGAAGAAGAAGAAAGAAGAAGAAGAAGAAGAAGAAGAAGAAGAAGCAAGCTTTCGATGTTTTTCTTTACTAATTCACTTTTTCTTGTGTTACCAAAGTGGCATCAGGATCAGATGATGAAATTTCAACATATGCTCAGATTCATTCTCTAACTATTATGTGCAATGTACACAACCCCTAACTACAACTCTGCCCCACACACCTTCACATGCCCTGTTTCAGTCCACTGACAGCACCTTGCCCACTGTATTTCACATCACTCCAATTGACTCTGTTCTGTGTACACTTTACATACTCCTGCATTTCCAGGCCCTAAGCATTCAAAACCAAATTAACTATCCTTCCATCTCCAATTTAGTCTCCCCCTGCTCCTTATCCCTTCTGCTTTTGACACATATATCCTCTTTGTCAATGTCTCCTCACTGATTCTCTCCATCTGTCCAAACCATTTCAACACACCATCTTCAGCTCTCTACCATACTCTTCCTTTTACCACCAATGATGAAATACACAATATGGTAAGGGCATATTCAAACAAAAAATGCTCTGGGGCTTATTCAGGCAAATGCAATTTGACAAAAACCTGAGTAAAATTTAAAAGATTGTTTCATTTCTTAAAATGTTAATCTCATTGTTTCCAATGGAGTTACTGAAATTTTATTTGGAATGGTAAAATTTAGACATGCTTTACTATGATATGTAAAGAAAACATACAGTATACAAAACAAGGGAAAACCGAGGCAATAAAGATTTAATTTACGGCTACCTTGTTCACTGAATAATGTTACCAATACTTTTATAAAGCAATATTCATTACATCAGCTTCATGATTATACTTTAGAATATAACTGCTAACCTAGTCAATACTCAGTAATACTATTTTCATTTCATAATGTAAATTAATGAGCCTGTGAAATGAAATGCCAGTTATGAGGTGTGCAAGTTGTGAAATACCTGGGGCGGGACTAGACATTTCATAACTGTTTAACACATATACAATACCAAAAAACCTTGTTTTTGTGACATAAATGAAACATTGCATCAATAAACACACGAATGGAAAATATCTATGTGTATGGAAATTTGACTGAATCAAAATTACCTAAATATTCAGTATTTTTCTGCTGTGGTTAACAGATGTGTTTAAATTGTAAATTTCTTGAACATCACAAGCAGAAACTCATTTCATGCTCTGTGTCTATCAAACAGAATACTTTTGGTAACAGTACAAAGACACTATAATTACGAAAAAATCTTATGTTGAAGCTGGTACCATAATTGAGATAATGATATACAAGAAATATTTCCTCCACAGCATTATTACAATTTATCAATATGACACTAATTTTATTTACTACTGAAAAATGCACTTTCCAGAGTATATTCTTAAATCATGGCACCCCATGAAGAAACATGAATTCACAGTGGCAAGTAGGCTACCTCCCAAAATCTATCATACATAGGTTACAGTTAACCCCGTAGCTTTCATAAAGGAAGGTCTTTCTCACGTGATCTATGTCCACAAATGAAGAGCTTCATTTGTACTCTGAGGCCATTTCTGGTACTCTGAGGATATTACTGGTGCTCTAGTGCTATGAGGACACCACTGGTATGGTGAGGATGTCAGTGATGCCATACCCACTCCAATATTAGAGCCAGCACTCAGGAATGGAGGGGATCATGTAGTTGCCAAATACACTTAGAATCTTGCATGTAGTCATTCAGGCCTCAACCACAGATAAGGAAAGACAATACTGCCAGTTACTGGGTAAAGAAATCAAGCAGATGCTGCTGGATATAGAGCAAGACGTAACAGATTATTCAGAAGAGCTACATAACAATGTCTTCAGATGGTAAAGAAAGTGACTTTGAGGGCACAGACTCTTCCAGCACTGATAATAAAGAGAAAAATGGTGCTGAAGTAGAGGTAGCATTGCAATAGGATACTACTCATTACCCAGCCTTGCAAACACTACATGAGACTGGGCAACTGGAAATTTTTTACTAAAGTCCTTTGTTTTCTAGAGAACAGGTAGTGGTGTTTCTGCTAATGCAAGAATCAAGTGAAACTGGTAGAGAACTAATTTTATTTTCTTTCTTTTTTGAAGAAACTAACAAACAGCATACTTTTACGAAGGCATGAGAGAAGCATTCCCACCTTTATATTTGAGTCCAAAGAAACTATCACAGGCATGAACTATATGTTTACTTAGGACTATGCTGTTACTGCAAGTAAAAAGGAAGAAATGAGTAAATATCAAGCAAACTGATACGCTAATTCATTCTTCCATTTTCTCCAGAATAACTGCAAAGACTTGCTTTATGATCAATTATTCTTTTGATAACAGATAAAGACATACTTTACAAGAAAGATACCATAAAAGGATACTTGTTTTTTCTATGAGCAAACACATATACTTGATGAAGAGTGCCCATCTGAAAGTCTTTTCTTTCAACATTCATATGTGACCATGTTTTGTGGAAGATATGTTCATTTATCATGATATCATTATTTCTTTCTATCACTTACTACTTAGTTATCATCTAGATCTAAAGCTTGTTCATTTTTCATTGTCTTATTATCAATTGTGTTATCATTTACCTCTCAAAGTATAATAATAAAAATGAATATTAGGTTGGTTTATTCTACAAGCACCCTCAGACCACAGAAGCACAAGAAAACAAAACATTGCTAACATATTTGTGACATTCCTTTATGTGTGATCCCAAGCTTTGAGGAGTGTTTTATTTTGATGATATTCAGGGGTAAGATCGAGACGTCTGTTTCTAGTACCCAGTAGGTATTATGAAGGTTCTGTATATGAAATATTCATTTACCTTGACTTAACCTCTTTGCTAACCTGTTTTCTTTTAAAGTATGTTCCAAAAGTTATTGATCTTTGTTTACTGCAGTTTTGAAGTGTATACAGACAGAAACACTGAGCTACAGTTGCTTTCTGCCAGTAGCCTGTTAAGGGTGATGCACAAAGGGCCAAGATGCAACACTGGAATTTCACCAGTCATGAAGACTCTTTTACCACTGCCACCCCCTTGAATATTCTAAAATATACTAAATAATGAAATACACGAGTGCTACAAGTTCGTGTTATCTCAACGAATACAAAAATAATCTTACAAAATAAAAAATGTACCTTTATGAAATGTAGATTTTGAAGACATTAGAAATAACAAATAAAAATGAAAAATAATCAGAGAAATGCATAAATCCTATTATTTCATTACTTTTGATTGGATACCATTCATAAATTCCACTATTCTGTGATGCTACTGCTATCCTTTGCTTTACATACCTGCTTGTCCTTTCAACTATCATGTCGGCAAGTTCAATACTGTCTCATGGAAACTCTGGAAGTCCTGCAACATATTCTAATGTTCATCATTTGTATAACTGACAGTGTTATTACCAGCAAAAGCAAATGGTTGGGCAGCTGCAATAAGAAGCAGAGATATGTTTACTGTGGTCCATCCCATACTATCATCTGGACTATCTGAAACTGAAAAATAACAAAAAGGCAGAAGTAAACCAGCTTTTTTCGCTTTTTTCATCTCCTTTGACATATTCCTTGCTTTGATTTTGTCTGCTGAACTACCTGAGTTGGAGCTTTTCTTCTCATTAGATGGGGAATCATGTACAATTGCATGTCTGCAGAGTAATCACCATCATATTCATCGTCACACAGCATACTGAAGGTGAAGAAGCCCTGAAGAAGCAAGCAAAAATACAGCAGACACTTGCACCTCCTCTGAGAGACGCTTCACCACATTGTTGTCTGCAGATGTAAGTAAGTGCTTGTAATGCTATCTATTGAGGGAAATGATACCTTCTTTGCTCTTGTCTGCTGGGAATGAGAAAACATACCTGGAATCACACAGGTGTTACCTATGGACAGTAACTTTCACAATGAAAGTGACCCAAGTTCTTTTTCTATGGTTTACCCTGGACATTTCACATGTCCTGGTTCTGTCCACTGATGGCTCATTGACCCAAGTATGCCACATCATTCCAATTCACTCTATTCCATGCATGCCTTTCACCCCCCTGTATGTTCAGGCCCCGATTCCTCAAAATCTTTCACCCCATCCTTCTCTTTCCAAATTGGTCTCCCACTCTTCCTTGTCCCCTGCACTTCTGACACATATATCCTCTTTGTTAACCTTTCCTCACTCATTCTCTCCATAGGTCCAAACCATTTCAACACACCCTCTTCTGCTCACTCAACCACACTCTTTTTATTTCCACACGTTTCTCTTACCCTTTCATTACTTAATTGATCAAACTACCTCACACCATACACCGTCCTCAAACATTTCATTTCTAACACATCCACCCTCCTCCACACAACCCTATATATAGCCCATGCCTCACAACCATATAACATTGTTGGAACTACTATTCCTTCAAACATACCCATTTTTGCCCTCCAAGATAGTGTTCTCTCTTTCCACACATTCTTCATCACTCCCTAAAACTTTGCTCCCTCCCCCAACCTATGACTCACTTATGCTTCCAAGGTCCCATTCACTGCCAAGTCCACTCCCAGCTATATCAAACACTTTACTTCCTCCAGTTTTTCTCCATTCAAACTTACATCCCTACTAATTTGTCCCTCAACCCTGCTGAATCTAATAACCTTGCTTTTATTCACACTCACTCTCAACTTTCTTCTTTCATACACTCTTCCAAACTCAGTCACCAACTTCTGCAGTTTCTTACTCAAATCAGCCACCAGCGTACACTCACCCCTCTCTCCAAACCTTTTGCATTTACTTCCCTCACCAACCCATCCATAAACAAACTGAACAACTATGGTGACATTGCACCCCACTGCCGCAGACCAAAATTCACTGGGAATAAATCACTCTCCTCTCTTCCTGCTTGTACACATGCCTTACATCCTTAATAAAAACTTTTCACTGCTTCTAACAGCTTACCTCCCACACCATATATTCTTAAGACCTTCCACAAAGAATGCCACATACAAATCCATCTGTTTTTCTAAGTACAGTAAACCCTCGATTTAACAGACCCCGATATAAAGGATTTCAGATTTAATGGACCAAGCAAATAATAATACATTAATTAATAACAACTGAAAAATAATTTGAAAATCTCATATGCCACACCATGCACATTTCATATCGCATTTGCTTTTGGTAGCATGGGGTATACTCGCTTTGTTTCAGTCTCAGTCTGCCTCGAACTATTGTGTGGTCAGGTTGTATACTGAGAATTGTGGCTTTATCTATTAAATAATTTTGCAATCCTTACAATTCAAAATGGCATCAAGTGATACAGGAGTTACAAGAAAGCATGTGAACTGTATATTGTATCAAAAAATGGTTACATTCAATTTAATGAACTTTCAGCACTAATGGACACCCCCTCCACCCTATTATTCTGTCAAATTGACAGATTATTCTATTTCTCACACACATACTTCAAAGCAAACACCTGATCCACACATCCTCTACCACTTATGAAACCACACTGCTCCTCCCCAATTGGATGCTCTGTACAAGCCTTCACCCTCTCAATCAATACCCTCCCATACAATTCACCAGGTATCCTCAGCAAACTTAAGCACCCATAGTCTGAAGACTTACCTTTATCCCCCTTGCCTTTATACAGTGGCACTATACATGCATTCTGCCAATCTTCAGGCA
Source organism: Panulirus argus (assembly GCA_038088735.1). Classification (NCBI taxonomy): domain Eukaryota; kingdom Metazoa; phylum Arthropoda; class Malacostraca; order Decapoda; family Palinuridae; genus Panulirus; species Panulirus argus. The sequence continues at coordinate 33,122 of JAYMFT010352782.1, forward strand.
CTTCACCATGATCCATACATACAGTGAATCCCCTTACAAACCAATCAACAACATGGTAACCCCTTTTCTTAATAAATTCAACTGTAATGCCATCCACTCCCATTGCCTTGCCACATTTCATCTCCTGCAAGGCTTTCACCACCTCTTCTCTCTTCACCAAACCACTCTCCATGACTCTCTTACTTTGCATGCAACTCTGACCAAAACACCCTTCATCTGCCGCTCTATCTTCAAACACATTTAACAAATCTTCAGAATACTCACTCCACCACTACTAGTTAAAACTTCCCCTTTTGTCCCCTTCGCTAATGTTCCCATCTGTTCTCTCGTCTTTCTCACATTATTTACCTCTTTCCAAAATATCTTTATTTTCCGTAAAGTTGAATGATACTCTCTCACTCCAAATTTCATTTGCCTTCTTTTTCAACTCCTACACCTTCCTCTTGACCTCCTGCCACTTTCTTATATATATCTCCCAATCATTAGCACCCAGTACTTGTAAGTACTGCCCAAATGCCTCTCTTTTCTCTTTCACTCACAAATCTACTTCTTCATTCCCACACGTGCAACTCTAACCTTCATTATTCTATTAAGGACCTTATGGCTCTTCTACCCTTGTACCACTCTCCCTTATCTCTCATTCCATATTAACAAACTTGTCCAAAATAGATCCCAAATATGCTCCTCAAATTCAAATTTCATTTACAATGACTCCTAAAGCTTTAACATTTGCTTCACTTTCAATGCCTTTCCTTCTTGAGTCTCTGTATGGTGTCGCTGAGATATTGCTGATTGGTCCAAGGCTTATTTGTTCAAGTTTTTCTTTATTAACTTCTGTCAGGTTCCTTTCTGCCCATTCCTACATTATACTATTTCTATGTCTCTCTGCATTTTTCTCAGTCTCCTCTAATTGTACAATTTTACCAACTCCAGATTCATCTCCTTCATCAGGTGCGGTTCCCTTTGCTATTACTTTCTATTTTCTGCTAGTTAAACTCTTTGACATATCTTCGTATTTTACAGGTAGTGTTTTGGTACATGACTATATCTAATAAAATAACAGAGTTTACTTTGTCAAATTCCTTGTTAAAGTCAAGAATAACAGTATCCATTGTCTTTCTTTGCATTACAGTTTCACTAATACAATTGTAATGGGTTAATAACTATATTTTTGTACTTGTAACAGACACAAATCCATACTGGCCTTCATTTATGTAATTTTTGTTTATCAAGTGCTCCAGCATGTTTGATTTTTATCACTTTCAAAGACTATTAGAGTGGATGATGTCAAGCTAACCAGCCTATGTACTGGTATGGCTATTGCATCAGCAGTAAATTTACCAGTTTTGATGATGCTAAGTTTATCTTTTTAACCCTATGAGTATCAGCCAGGGGAAAAATGTCTCCCCAAAGGGTCGAAATTAGCAAAATTTCTAATGTGATCAGTATGTATCAATTGCAACTCAACTCCGTGAGCAGGAGCATAAATTTCTAAACGCATTGGAAAAATGGTCATTTTTCAAGGAAAGGGAAAATATTTGTCTTAAAAATGAAAGAGTGACAACAGAACAAAAAACAATTCAGAAATAATAGAAATAGGCCTCAATTTTCCCTAACTGTCACCAACCTGTTTACATGTGTATTGGTATGCCTTGTTCATTTTATCATCAGAATTGTACATTACCATCTGGATCACTAGATTCCTTTCTGCTATGTAGCAAATACTGCTAGATGTCATCTACATTCAGCAGGCTACTTTGACATTCTCTCCTTGCCATGGATGAAGGTAAGTCAAAACTCATGTAACTGTTGTATAGAGAAACCTTAAGCATATTGTGCCATCTTCACACATATGATGAATACTGCTGTCGGCATGAAATTTTGTATCATACAAATTGAAATGATGTTCCATTTACCAAACAAACGTAAATCTATGAGGAGTTTGGTTAAAGGGTTAAAGGTACAGGAAGATGGTTGGATTTCAATCTGGTTCAGGTTCAGAGGTCCCTTTAAAATGATCTAAAGACTTATTTATGCTGGTTTCTGATATCTCACTATGTTCAATTGCATTTTCATCATAATGGTTAAGCAATTCATCATCTACATTCTCTGCATTTTGAGCTGAATGCTGCTTTGTACTGGTTAATATCCTTGCATATTTTCTTGGGATCACTCATAAATTTTCTCACATAGAATCTTAGATTCTAGCACTTTACTTTGTACACATATAAGGATAATACTGTTAGGTTCTTTTTCAATTTCTTTGTTCTCTTCTGTAAAGACTTCATTATTTCTTCAACAACATTTCTTATAATTTCATCGAGCTCTCCTTTGATTCTTTGGTTGCAGATCTTACTTTTTTAAATTACCTTCTTCCTTACATAAATTTTATTTCTGACATTATTCAACTGACTGCTTGTCTTAATTATGAAATATTGTCACGTTTGGATCAATTTTACCCTCTTTGATGACATCAATCTGGTTTGTATTTGCAATTAGATCATTCTGTCATAAAGAAAATTCATATCACTCAATCTGTTGCCATCTTTAATTGCTGCATCATGTTTATTTTTACCATTTTTCAGGTAACATGCTGTGGTTATTTCTATGACATACTATGCTTATTCAGAGAGAGAGTGAGTGAGTGAGATGAATACCTACCTATACTTAACTACAACATATTATGGTGATGGCTAAGCTAGTGCACAGTACTCATTGCATGTCTTGCTTGATGAACAATACTGTTCCTCTCTGCGACACTGGGATAGATGGCATGTGTTAGTTTGGAGGAGTTTGTCGTGAGAAGCAATGAGTTTAGTGCTTGCAGGAGCCATCCTGATGTATGTCAAGGAACAACATATAAAAATCATTTTGAATATATCACTGCCTGTTCCCTTCTAGAATCATAATGAAGCTAGCCATAGCTCCCCCTTCTTGGAATGAGATATACAACCCAGTAAATATTACAGTGGGAAGATATTCATAATAATAAAAAAGAAATGTAAATAAGGTAAATGCTAAGACTATGCTCATACATCCCAAACATAGCATAAATCCTAAGAAGAATTTATTGACATTTTCCAAGTGTCATTACCAATGGCAAATAAACAGAGTATGCAATGATAATTACTTACAAATTAATGTTTATTGTGAGAAGAATATTTCTAAAAACACTATCACAACAGCTTTAACTTCCCTGTTACTTCATTAACTGCCTCTTCATCACCAAATATTGCCAAGACAGTAGTAGAGCCAACTGGAACCTGCGTTTTGCCTGCATCCTGCACCAAATATGTGGGAAGGTACAATGCCTCTGCTTTTTTCTGAAGTTCAACAAGTTCTTGCGAATTTTTCCCTCTTAACGCTATCTTCCTCTCCCTGGAAACAGAAACAGAAGTGAACAGCATACTGGGAGAAATAAAAAAATTGCTATCAAGTGTGAAGTTGGATATATAAGACTAAGTAAAGTAACTGTAAGGTAACTAAATGCTCCTTTCTCCCTTTCTGAAATCACTTAATCATAAATGACAGGTGGTGCATCACTGGCTCTGGCTAGAACAATCAAATCACTATGTGCAACTTTAAGCAGCATATGACAGTACATCATGAATATCTTGTCATCGTGCATCTGTTCCCTTCCTCTACCTGCAACTGAAGACTACCAAATCAGCTAAAGGGACAGTATTCAGGAAGTACAAGTTAAACAAGAGGGGCATGGGAAGGAGGAACAAACTCATCCAGTTAAATGAAGGGGAAGACTAGATTCTTGAGTAAAAACAATCTACTCCTCCATTTTGGGGTATAAGCTCCTTCAATAATAAACAAAGGTTCCACAGGAATAAAAACCATATTTCTAGGGCAGAAGAAAGCAAACGAGCACCTGTGAGAGCACTCTGTCAATGAAGGGTGAAAACAACATATTACTCTTGAACAAAATGTATTCACAAGAATTTGTGCTCCTCAACCATCATAAAATACAAGTGGCTGGCCACCTAGTGGTTGTTCAAAAGAACTCACAAATCATACAGCAAACCAGTAAGGGCTGTCATGTCTTAGTAGAATGCTGAAGCGTCAGATGGACAGCCACCACCATCAACCACAGACCAATGAAGCTTATGCCCTGAACCTATCAATTTTTTTTTTTCAAGCTTGAATGCTATTTCCCACAGTAGAGAGGTAGCACCAGGAACAGATGAAGAATGGCTGCATCCTCTCACATCTATTCTCTACCAGTCATATGTTATGCAGCAAAAACATAGCTATCTATCTATAACCAGGCCCCACAGACCTTTCCATGGTTTACCTCAGATGTGTTAATGTGGCAGCACAAAGAAAAGATGAAGAAATGGTCTCATTTGCTAAAGTGAAATGTGAGAAGACAACTGGAGTGGATGGGATTGTAGATAAATTTCTTAAGAAAGGAGGTGACTTTGTTGTAGACTGGCTAGTTAGGATTCAGATAATGTCTGTAAGGTTCATGGTGAGGTACCTGAGGACTGGCAGAGTGCCTGTATAGTGCTAATGTATAACAGAAAGTGGGACAAAAGTGAATGCTCAAGTTACAAGCCATAACTCTGTTGAATGTATCCAGTACGATTTCCTATAAATGTCAATGCCTGATATGTCGCGTCGCAAGAATCGATGTAGATGTAATTAGTCACTTTTGGGGAACATCCTTGAAATCTAATGACAGTGGAAGAGGTAAAGAGATGAGGATGAAATATAACCTAAAAAAAGCCTGAAATATAAACAATTACAGTATTAAGCATGAGTGAAAGATGATGCCCAACATAATGGCTACAGTCAAACTAACACATTTAAAAAGGTTCCTTTCATTAAGTCATGACCAATGCCCATGCCTCTTTACTGGCTTATTTCATCCTCCCATGTAAACATTATCAAGAGAGAGAAAAACAATTCTTTGAAAACGAAAATGTAAAATTCTGTCTGGCTTGCTCATACTCTTTGCCTCTTTCTCCACATTTATCAGTCCAATCATCAATCTGCTCAACGACAGTAAAGGAAATATATAGAAATACAATCTTTTTTTTTTCAGAATTCAACACTGCCTGCTGTGCAATGTATTGCTTGTAACTAGAAACCAGGGCATATCTTACTCATACTGACTGTAAAGATATCCATGATGTAATTCTGAAACTTCAACCCTCAAGAGTCTGACATTAAACTAGGTCGTGTTTATGAATATAATCAAGTGCATTAAACTTTAAAAATACTTATAACATTGAAAGTAATGTTAACTGAAGTAAATCTAGAATAGAATATGGCAACAACTAAGTTGTAATGAAAATACAACTCACCCAAACTCCTCCCATTCTTCAGTGCTGGTCTCATACTTCTCTTTATCCTCTCTCAGCAATCGGTAGAGTCCTAATGCAGCATGGCCCACCTAATACATAACAAGCATTTCAATAAAACATAACCTCCTGCTGCTTCAAAACAGACAATTTTGCATGAAAATGAAAGTGTACAGAAATGACAGATTGACAGATAAATAGATAGAAATAGATAGAGTACTATATTTATCCCTTAGGGATAGGGGTGTAAGAATACTTCCCCATATTCCCTGCATGTCGTACAAGGCAACTAAAAGGTGCGGGAGCGGGGGTCTGGAAACCCTCCCCTTCTTGTATTTTTCAATTTCTAAAAAGGGAAACAGAAGAAGGGGCCAGGTAGGGAGTGCTCATCCTCCTCGAAGGCTCAGACTGGGGTGTCTGAATGTGTGTGGATGTAACCAAGATGAGAAGAAAG
>JAYMFT010352783.1:0-22927 GCA_038088735.1 Panulirus argus
TATATATATATATATATATATATATATATATATATATATATATATATATATATATATATATATATTATTTATAGATATATATAAACATATGTATGAGTGAGCACATGCACATATAGATATATGTGGCCCATACATGCTCACATACATTCTTGCATACACAAAAAGATGTACACACAAATATGTACAAAGATGCACACACAACCATGCATATATACATGCAAGTCATGATTGCATACAACATGCATGATATGTAAATCTCTCAACATGGGCAAAAATACACATACAGAAAACCAATCACAGACATGCACATACATTCACCCACATACAAAACCCCTTAACTAAACTATGGGACATATACAAGCCTAAAGAGCCATGCTAACAGCTAAATAATATGACAATTATATCACAATATGTAAAAGTCTTGACATTAATAACAATGAGGCTAGTATTTCACTGCCAAATTCACTTATAAAATGTAGCCTTATTCATATACCTATTTCTCAATAAAATGCTATAATATGGATCACTAACCTTGTAACAAACAAGGAAGAAAATCTATAGTGTACTACCAAATAACAAGAGATTAAGGTATGAAACTGATCTTATAGCTGTTTAGAATTGAAATAGAATTTTTATGAGAATTCTGGGCAAACTGACAGAAATTTCTCTCCTTTACACTTGCATTTTTCTGTCACTTCTGCATTATGTTGTCCCAATGATACCCCATAATTACTTTTGTTAAATAATCCCACACTAAATTTGTATCAAACACTTTTAGCTGAGCTCTCCTTGAAAGTTTCCCAGTTTGCAGTTTTGACAACTTCCTGCTATGTCAAACTGATCTCTCAAAACTTTTTTTTTCAACTAGTGTTCCTATTAACCACATTCTCATTTTAATACATAAATCATGCTCCTATAATATTTTATACTTCTCATTGTTCATTTTCCATCAATGATCAAAAGATTCTAGAAGGTGTAATTAATCTACACCTGCAAAACCCACTGTGCCCTCAATGGCCTTTATGAGCTTTTCACGCAGTTCATGATAAGATTGGTATGGAGGCAGATCCAGTCGGTTGAAGCTGAAAATCAAAATTTTCATTAGTCATATGTATACATTAAGCATCATCAATCAATCAGTACATATAATGAGCAGAGCCAATCAATCTTAATAATTTCCTTCATTAACACCATCCCAGTTGTATACATATAATGAACACAGCCAATCATTCTTAATCATTTCCTTCAATAACAACATTTCTGTCATAACTGACATTTCCTGATCTAGAAAACTTCAGCAACAAGGAAATAAACAATCTGATAATACACCAAACTTTAATAATATTAAACACTCTGGTCCAAATGCAATTCAAGCTCTCACAAATTCTTCAACTATTCCCAGCTGCACAACAAAACTTGCTAACGTAGTAAGCCATCCTGAAAGCCCCTAAGCCCTGTAACTCCCCCTCCTTCTATTGCCCAATATCACTACTGTCAACAATATCCAAACTCTTCAAAATAATGACCTACAATAAAATCAAGCAAGATGTACCTCTCGCACTCACAGAGCATGCCTTTAGAACCAATCACTCCACTTCTCCTCTGCATACTGACCTCACACATCCTGTATAGCTTCAACCAACAACAACCCCCCTTACACTATAAGTGGCAATATAAATAACAATAAAGGATTTGACACTTTCATGACACGTTTTCACAAAAAAGATGCTTGTCACCAACCTCCACAAAGATGATGAAAAGTGGTTAACCAATTTCACCTCCCAAACCTTCACATTTTGTACTAGGATTACCAAAGGAGCAGCTTTTTCTCCAACCATGACATATAAGAAGCATAGACTTTTGGGGCTCTTCTACCCTAACAGTTTATGCTAGGCCCAAGTTGCTGAGATGGGACATAGGTTGACCAAAATGTTTAAAGCCACAGATCACAGGCCCACACATTCATCAAAGTCTGGTGGGTCAAGTACATACTGTTATTATTTATCCAGGGCCCTTTTAAATTTTGCAGCAATATATATCATAGTGTTTCTAGTGTCCACAGGTGCTGTGTTGAATAATCTTGGCCCTAGATGATCAAATTAATATTTCCTTTTTGAGCTAGTCGTATCTTTTGATTTTTGTGCCAATATTTTACAGTCTCCCATGCCTGTCATGCCAGTAGGGCATAAATCTTGTGGGCAAGTTTGAGACCAAATGCAATAATTTCTTCTCACAGTCAGTCATCCTCCAGTCATGCCAGTGACAACCAATTCTCTTGAGCTTTCTAGGAAGGAAACTGAGAGACAGTACTCTAGCTGTCTCTCCCGTAGACAAAGTAACTCATTTTGGGTTCCGTTTCTCCTCTAAAATACCTTGGATGACTCTACCATTCCTTCAACCCCTGATGCTCCTCTTACTAATCTTATGCCCCTACCCATAATCTTTTCAGACTGTCCGAAAAGCACTTCTCTCTGTGGACACAAGCAAGGCTTATGGTCTTGATGGTATCCATCCCCATGTACTGAAAAACTGTGCCTCTGAACTTGCACTTGTGCTTGCTTGTCTGACTGTTTCCGTTTAAAAATGAAATTTTTTCCTTCTCCTTGGAAGCATGCACTGATACATTCCATCCCTAAGGAGGTTGACCATTCTGACCCCTCTAAGAATCGTCCTATTGCTTTGACATCTACCACTTCCAAAGCCTTTGAATCCCTCCTCAATTCCCATTGCCTTAGACGCCTTGAAACTCAAAGTCTTCTCTCTAATCACCAGTATGTCTTCCATAAAACGAGATCCACTGGTGACAGTCTTTCCTTTCTTACTAATATCTGTCATCAGCCCTGAAAGATTTTGGGATATTTTGTGTAGTTACCCTTGACATATCCAAAACTTTTCACGGGATGTGGCATTGGGGTCTCATCTCTATGCTCCACTCTTTTGGTTTCCCTTCCTCACTTTGCTCCTTCATATCTAGCCTCCTCTCTAGCCGATCTCCCTCTGTGGTTGTTAATGGATCAGCCTCCCCACTTTTCCCCTTCAACAATGGTTTCCCTCAAGTTTCTGTCCTGTTCCCTACCCCTTTTCTCCTTTTTTCAATGATTTACTCTCACTTCCACAAATAAACAAATGCACTCATATGCTAACGACTGGATTCATCCACATCATTCAATTCTGCTCCTTCTTCTCTCACTCGATCTGCATCTCATCCTGACACAGCTTCCTTAATAAACTCAGACTTGGACAGGATATCTCAGTGGGTAGACGAAATCTACTTAAGTTTAATACCTCCAAGATCGTTTTTATCCATCTCTCTATTTGAAAACTCCTCACAACTCGTTTCTCCTTTGACGGTTCTGTAATTCCCCCTCTTGACTCAATGAACATACTTGGTATTACTGTAACATCCACTCTTTCTTGGAAAGCCCACATTACAGGAATGGCTAAGTCTGCCTTTCAAGAAACTGGGTGTCCTGTTTAGATGTTGAAACTTCTTTTTTTATGAACAGTTGTTCTGTTTATGCAAAGAACTAATTCGTCCTTGTGTGGAATACTGCTCTCACATATGGGGTGTTTCTATCTCTGCATCCTTACTTGACAGAGTTGAGTCAAAAGTGGTCCGACTTATAAACCGTCCCACATTAACTTCCAAACTTGACCATCATGCCTACTCCGTGATGTTGGTTCACTTTCCTCTTATAAAGGTATTACTTTGGTTTTTGCTCCTGAGAGCTGGCTGCTTGTGTGCTGCCCCCACCACTAGCTAAACCATGTAAAATACTCGGCAAGCTCCTGTGTCACATGATTACTGTGTGGCCACCTCGAAGCTTTGGAACTCTCTACCTTCTCATGTCTTTCCCAATGACTAAGACCTGGCACATTTTGAAAGAAGTTTTCACTTCCTCCAAAATTCATAATTACTTTCCTTTGTCTTTTCTTTTTCCCTTTCATAATCCTCTCTATATTTCAATTAAAGCCCGGCCTTGATGTGGACTTTTGTCTGTGACTGGAGCCTTTAAAAAGAGAGAGAGAGAGAAAGAAAGAAAGAAGAAAAGAAAAGAAGAAGCAGACCAAGCAGATTATCCTGAATTATTTGACAATAATGATCTGTTTTTGAATCATGCTGAAAGTAATTTTATTGACATCCTCTCTTCCAGCACCGAAAGCTGACCAAGATGAGACAGGTCTGGCATAAGTGGAGAAAGTATTGGCAGTGCCCACCTGACCTTTACAAAACTGCATGTGGTATTCACAGTTTTATAATTTTGCTGTTATGAAATAACTAATTATCAATGACATAATAGCCTGATTGGACTAAGAAAAGATTCATGATAAAGTATAAAATATAACAACAACCATCAACAAAGTTTTCAATGAGGAGTTAAGATGTTAACAATTCTGTTTTTCAACAATTAATTACAGCATATTTATTTGCTTTCTCCCATGTTAGGGAGCTAGTGCTAGGAACAGAGGAAGAAAAGGCCTCATACACTCACATCCAATCCCTACCTGTCATGAGTAATGCACCAAAACCACAGCCTCCTAATTACAACCAGGCCCCATAGACCTTTCTGTGGTTTCCCCTGCCTGGTTCAGACCACAAACAAAAAATCAACCCCTGTATACCACTTCACTCCAATTCACACTTCCATGCACACCCTGCTGCGTGATCAGGCCTCAAGCAATCAAAATATTTTTCACTCCATCCTAACATCTCCAATTTGGTCTCTCCCTTCTATCCCCTCCACTTCTGACACATTTATCCTCTTTGTCAATTTCTCCTTGCTCATTCTCCCTATATGTCCAAACTGTTTCAGCACAACCTCTTCAGCTTTCTCAATCTTGCTCTTCTTATTGCAACAACCCTCTCTTAACCTATTATTACTTACTCAATCAACCATTCTCACACCATAAATTCTTAAACATTTCATTTCCAACACATTATTCCTCTGCCCTACAATATCATCTACTGCCTCGCATCCATTCAACATCAATGGGAATACTATACCTTCATATATACCCATTTTCACCATTCCAAATAGTGACCTTTCTCTTCACACATTCTTCAATACCTCGAACTTTTATCCCCTCACCTAAACTATGACTCTGTTGGGGATGACAGGGCCTGGGAATTCAGTCAGTTGTTGTTCACCAGTGATAAAGCACAGGTGGCTGATTCAAGTGAGGATCTAAAGTATCAGTTCTCACTATTAAATTCACTCCCTATGCCTATTTATTCCTACTGCTTTTTAATGCTTACTGTCACCAATAACATGGTCATGTTATACAATACTTCCATATGAATTATGCACTTTAATTCCTTCCATATCTGGCTCCTCACATCCTATGGTTGACATCATACTGACTGTTTGTATCTTTTATCTTAAAGCCCTTCATCACCAACCATAAAAATGGTATACAATTAGCAATACATTTTTCAAATGGTTTAATAACATTCATTTTCATGAAAAAGTTCTTACCATGTATGTGAACGGGGATAGTTTTTGGTTTCTCCCCACATTTCAATTGTAAACAACTGAGGTCCATTGCTACCATACAATTCCTTAAATCCATTCATTGGGACACGTGATGTACCAGTGACAAACTGAAGCAGACGAGCTCTCATTTCATTTGTAAAGGACAGTACCACCTGTAAACAAATCTAATTATAAAATTTATAATTACAAAATTTATGGATTTTTCTACTACCAGCATTAAGTACCTAACAGAGAACCAGCATTTATCTCCATCTCACACAAAGAAAAGTACAGCCTCAATATGATTATCACCTAACAAGAAATATGCTTTAGTATTAGGTGCGTGAGAACTTGAAAGTCAATATCACCCATAATCTGTCGTCAGAGTTCTATATTAGAATAGTTTTGGAGGCAAACTGCCTGCTGGCAAATATCAGAATATATCTCTGATTTCCATTCCCTCCATAACTTTGTCATCAAACAGGTGGCCATGGCAAAAGAGTTTCCACTTATCCCTCTCCTTACATGCCTCCCTTGCATACACCATTTCTCTCCCTCCAGTACTCTTCCACTCTATTTCTCCATATCACACGTGGTCTTCCTTGCACATCAACCCTTTAATTTTCCATGTAAACTCCCCCTCTTGTATTCTTTCCACATGCACAAAAAACCTCAAAGTATTATGTTTCACCCACTCTACCACTACACAATTCATTCCCTTTGCATTATCTGCCATACCAAATCTCTGATACATCTTTCTTTCTTCATTCTATCTAGTCATATAAATGCTCCTCTGAAACAACTCATTTCCACAACCTGGATTCTTGACCTTTGTGACTCATTCCATGTTCATGTTTTGGCTGCATAGGTCAGGGTTGGGAGGACTATGCTGTTCCTAAATCCTTTCTTAGCTTCCACACTAATACCTATTAAGGGACACAATGACTCTTCTATACTGTATTGCTCTCTCCCTTGTCTCCTTTTCCATATCATCAAACTTAAATTCTCACACCTCTTCCAGTCTTTCTCCCAACATATATTTATAAATCAGTTTAATACACTTTCTTCTCAATCTACAGGGCTTTGCAATATCTATACTTTCACACCATTAGTTTAGTTTTTCTTGCATTTACCTTCAATCACTTAAGCTTACACACATAATATAACACACTTACAACCTTCTGCAACTCCTCTTCATCTGCAGCAAACAACACAGTATTATCTGCAAATAATCTTGCCAATAGCCATTATACCTCGTCACCACTAACCAGAACTCTCTGCACCCCCTTTCCTTAGTTTTGTTTCCATCTCTCTCATCACTCCATCCATGTATACGTTAAAAAGCCACGGTAACATCACATAGCTTTACCTCACACCCACGTGTATTCAGAGACTTTTTTCAACTCTCCATCCAATCTTACACATGTATTTGCTCCTCTATAGAAGGCTTTCATATCATCCAACGGTTGTCCCCCTTTTGATATATCCGTAACACATCCAATGAAGCAATTCACTCGACTCTCATACGCTTTCTTCAGATCCATACAAGTTGCATAGAGCCCATTATCTTTCACCAGATGCTTCTCCAAAGTCATTCTCACAGCAAAAATCTGATCCACAATCCCCTACCTTCCTAAAACACTCCTGCCCCTCCCTTACACTGCATTCAGTCATTTCCATCACTGTTAATCAAAACTTGCATATACTTTTCTTGGTATAATTAATTGACTTATTCCCCTATAACTGCTATATAGTTTCTTAACAACTTTTCCTTTCAACAAAAAATCAATAAGAGCTTTCACCTAATCTTCAGGTACAACCTTCTGCATTCATGCAAAATTACATATCAAGTTCATCACACTTCCTGTTTTACTCTGTAAATGTCTCAACACCCACTTTCCATCACCTTCTGGGACAATTAATACAGTAAACTGATTTTAGTTTATTTTTTCATTGTTTCCCAGAAAGTAAAGTGTGTTTTACACTACTGGTAATGGGTGAAATGTAAACAATTATGCCATCTCACCACAAACCTGGGATGAGTTTTTAACTGTTACCTCATAATATAGGTTATATTACATATTTGTTTTTTCATTAGTGATACTGGTACATAGCTACAATATTTCCAAAGAAAAACATCTCTAATGTCCTCTCTAAATGTGTTTGACACTCTCCCTCCTTATATTCATTTTTTCATGTGTAATTTCAAATCTAGCTATCTGTATCTCTGATGCCTATTCCCATCACGAATTTCCACCAAGGGGGTGGCCAAGACAAAAGAGCCTTCTCCTTACATACCTCCCTTGCATACTTTCCTCATTTCTCTCCCTCAAGTACTCTTCCACTCTATCTCCCCATCTCATAGCTGGTCTCCTCTCACACCAACCCTTTCAGTCATACTATCATCCACACTCCTTGCATTCTTTCCACGTGCCCAAACCACATTACAGTATCATGTTTCGCCCACACTAACACTGCACGATTCAATCCCTTTGCATTCTCTGCCATAAAAAATCTCTCATACACCCCCTCATTACTTTCTTCATTCCATCTAGTCATACCACATGCTTCTTTCAAATAACTCATTTCCACAGCCAGAATTCTTGACCTCTGTGACTCGTCCCATGTCCATGTTTTGGCTGCGCATATCAGGGTTGGGAGGACCATGCAGTCCCTTAATCCTTTCTTCACTTTCATACTTACACTTCAACCCTTAATTATTCTACTGTGGGACTCAATGGCTCTTTTATTCTGTACTGCTCTCTCCCTTATCTCTCCATCCATATTATAATACTAAACTTACTAAAGATAGCTCCCAAATGCTTAAACTCTGTCACCTCATCCAGTCTTTCTTCCCCTATATCAATAACACTTTTTAGTACACTTTCTTTCAATCTACTGGGCTTTGCAAAATCTATACATTCACTTGGTTTCCTTTCAAACATTCATTACTTTACTTTTACTCACAATTACCTTCAATTGCCTAACAATTACCTTCAATTGCCTAAGTCTACTCATGCTGTGCATGTATAAGAAAAAAGAGCAAACTTGAAACTACAATCAGGAGAAAGAAAAAAAAAACTTTAAAATCCTCCCCATTTAAAAAAATATTTTCATTTTACACACAGATTGAATCTGTAGCCATTCTTACCATGTAAGAGTTAAAAGTGCATGGTTTAAACTACAGAAGGATGGAACCCAAAAGGAGAGGGTTCAGATTTTTATGATTATGGTCATAAAAACTGTAACTATGTGTTACAGTTGATAGTAGTACTTTAGGTATTATCAAAGCATAAAGATCTTTTAATGATAGCCTCTTACTGCCATATTCCAATATATCTTCCAATAATCAGACTCAATCAAGAGGATGTACTATAATGGAACTATATATGCCAGTATCAATTAATAAAAGTGAAGAGAAGTTGCAGAAGGTTGTAAGGTGTGTTTTGTGATGTGTGGTAGCATAGGTGATTGAAGGTAAATGCGAGTAAAAGTAAAGTAATGGTGTTTGAGAGGAAACAGAAGGGAAAGTATAGATCTGATATGGTACAGAATATAAAGGGAATGAACTGTGGTTAAGAGTCAGTGAAAGGTAATACTTTGATGTGGTTTGAGCATGTGGAAAGAATGCAAAATGGGGAGTTTACAAGGAAAGCGTAGGATAGTACAATTAAAGGAGTTGGTATGAAGGGAACACCACTTGCATGAGGAAATAAAGTGGAAGAGTATTGGAGGGAGAGAAACTGTAAAAATACTCTTTCGCTGTGGAAGTTCCCAGAGGAAATGTGCGTCACAAGGGAACTAATTCAAAATCTTAAATTAAGATGCTAGGTACCTACCCGCCAGAACCATTGGATGACAATGTGGTTAGGGTGATATTCGCCTTTGTAAACTGTGTTAGCTCGCCAGTCCTTGACATCAATCGAGACAATGCCACACATCAGCAGCTCTAATTCATTCTGTTGAGTACAAATATACCTTCATGTTAACCATAACCTTTTGAGAATCAATACAGGCATGACAGCTCAACCTGAAGTTCATATCAAAAAGGTAATCAGGGTTATATTACTGCTGATACAAAGAAACATACAGTATCAATATACATATTGAAAAAGCGAAAATAATTATGTTGCATTTAGGAATTAGTGTGTAACCAGCAACAAGAAATAAAATGAACCTTAAAAAACAGTGACCTTAAAATGAATGTGGGCAACAATAAATAATACTTACAAAAGGTAGGTCCACCAATACTTCAGTTGCTCATATCAATCCCAGTTATATATTTTCTTTTTAAATAAAGACATCAACTTACCTTTTAAACTTATATGATTTCAGTAAGAAAAAAAAAAGTAGAAAATATAAGCACAGTGTGTGCAACAAGTTTGCATGAAATACTTATTCCAGTTCTGATGTATGTATGTATTTGAAACCTTTACATACAGGTTAAGGTTGGTAAAAAACAAAAGCAGAGCAGATTCTTGACTTGTAGAGCATAGTTAGAGATAGGAGGGGAGACACAATAAATAGTAAAGGTATATGAAGGATATGTGGTAGAAGAAATTATCAAAATAATAAAAGGAAGAAAGTCAATTAAGATGGTATGGCCATGCAGAATGTATGGGAGATAAGTTGGTTAAGAAGATATATAGCAATGACTAGGAATATATCAGATGTTACAAGGAAGACTGGAGACAGTAAACAATGGAAGCATTTTATGTATGAAGGTGGTGTGAGTGGAGATGATACTTTCTGAAAAATCAACTTACTGTACAAAGGGAAAAGGTATGAAGCACTAAATAACTGGAAATCTGTTTCACTTTAACACACTAAGCATGAGCTGAAAATGTGTATGAGTAACATCAAAGGCTGTATGTACCCGATCCACCCCAAGAAAATGACAGAAAGATAATGAGATATAAGGACTAGTGTCTCTAAATGGTTCATTGGAACTATACAATTTTACTTACATGCCTGTTCAAAGCACTATTAGTAATGCAACATGTTTACCAGTAAATATTCAAAGCTGATAAAAAATTTAAGACAAGTAACAAATAATGATGATATAGTTAAAAAAGAACCACAATCACATTCTAGTGAATGTCACACTAAAGCTTATCTCCTAGACTCTCACCCAATTTTTAGATAAAGTAATGACTTGTATTACACCTGTGCTCACTCTCACAATAAATGGATGCAACATGTCAATCCATCTAACTTTTAGAAATTCTTAATTTTCCCGTATATTTACCATACCTATCGTAATTTAAAATTCTACTGAGTATTCAATTCAACTTAATCTCAAAAATTTTAGTCTCAAAAGAAAAAGGACTCCATCCACAATACACTGAGGTGCCTGCACTTTTACTATGCATGAATTTGTACATTCATTTCATCTCACAGTTATTTGATGATATATGTTACCAATAAAGAGACATGGATATCTAATTTTTTTGTTTCCATCTGTCTGTTTATATCTTGTTATGATTATTTTTCACATCAATATAGTAACATGATATACCTTTTCAAGATTGCTTCTACACTCAAGAGGCTCAGCCTAATCTGGAAAGTTATCATATATTTTGTTGTAAAAATTGCACTCTGGCTGAAGAATATGTTTCAACTTCAATCATCTGTAAGTTTCATCCCATCTACAGAAAACTGGAAGGAGGAACCTGTCCTTAAAGTTAAATGCTGTCCAATTTCAAAGAAGCTCCCCCCAACATTAAAGTTACTATATAATAAATAGTAATGGTTATTTCTAATATCCTAGTCAGCTCTTTATTTTGATGATTTGTCTCCAGTAATTATCAATGAGTTCCGTCTTTGTGTTAACTCTCCATTGTGTAACACTTCCTGGGGTCTTTCCCGCCTGGTATAGTTGACACTCATTTTCATGTCTCTTTCCCCCTACAGTCACATGGAGTATTCTGTGCAAGAGTCTTGACAGCATATGGTATCCATGCTTCCTTTCAATTTTCTGACAATGAAACTCGGTTTCCTTATGAAAGTATATGTTGGTGGCATTTAGTTTATCAGACATTATGTTGCTTTGTAGTTATGATCTCATGCTCAAAGCAGCTTGTTTCTACTCTGATGGCTTAAGCTTTACAAATACAACTGGTAGCCCCACTCATATTTATAACTTTGTGATCTAACTGATGGTCTTTGTCCCACTTGATCATAAAGCTCTGACCCTTTCTATGAAATGCACTCCTTTTTTACAAACCTTCCAAGATGACCTAAAGCTAAAACATCAGAAAACTGGAGTAAATATTTAATCATGGAATTTTATTAGGATTCTATAAAAGCATGGTAAGACTGACCCATGTTATGGCTTTCAATGATAGGTAGTCACATCTACTTCATTACATCTTGGAAAACCAACAACATAAACTCACAAATTTCAATACAAGACTAAATGAATTGCTGGTGAACCTAAAATCATAATAAAAGATTGGGGTTATTTTAAAGTTACAATAATATCAACAGAATATTAATATTCAGACCAACCATATAAAATATCCTGATCAGTGAGACTGACACTTTTCTAATTATCTCTCTATCTCTGTAAAGATTTGGTAATAACTCACCTGTCTCTCACCATCTAGTTACTTCTAGAGGTTACTTGTTTAGAACAGAAATCAAAATGCAAAGTTAAAACTTACCTCATCAAAGATCTTGATGAGTGAGACTGGTACAACATCATTGAAGCCGTCTCGGAATGCCTCCATTTGATTGTGGATGCGCTGGACAAAGCGCCAATTAATAACCAATCTGTGATAAGAAACTCATCTTAATAATAATTTCTATTTTATCGAATGTAGAAAACTGGAGGTTTTTAAGACAAATATCGTTTCTAACTTGGAAGGTGTCCCAAAACCTATGAGAGAATTTCCAAGGGGTTAGATGCTTCTAATTGCCAACCTTCTGGTGAGGTTAATGCCTCATCCTTCTCTAAACACCCAATCAGTGGTAGCAGCAATGACTTGCTTTTGGGAAATCTCTTCCAACCAGGCTGTCTGCCTCACTACCTCATAATTCTCCAGAACAAAGACATCATCCTACTGGCAACTACCATCAGTTAAGAGAACGGTATTTCCATTGACCATGAAACAGTGCCCCAAAGATACACAGTTCTTCATCCTTCCAAATTCTTTTTACTCTTCCAGGTCATGCAGAGGGTTAGAGGAAAACCTTTTAACAAGGTAAAAGAGATACTAGAGATTATCCTATGATACATTAGCAACCCTACAAGAACAGCTGAGACTTCTTGTCATTAGCAATCAGCCTATCTGTAACCCAGTACATCATGAACAAACATGTAGAATGGTTCAGTATTATCCTTCTACTAATTTAGCTGCAAGTCCCCTGACATCATGAGCCCTTAGTCCACATCCAATTGTCTGACTGCTCTGTCCCCTCCTGGTACTGAATATCATTTGTGTGAAACGTACTGATATATGGCAAATGAGTTTGCATGGGTAAATAAGTTCAGCCGTAATAGGGTGGACGCAGGCAGTTAGCTCTGAGACATGGCTATGAGAGTCAGCCCTATGAAAAAGATATGAGAATTAGTTTTGAGACATGGCTACAATGTGAAGTTTGTCACAATTTTTGGAGTAAGAAAATACATCTGGAGTAAGAGATTATATCTGTTAAAGAAGTGGTGAAAGTGGATGAAAGCTGAAAGAAGCCTGTGCGCAGAGGCACTAAGTAAGACTGAGTGAAGAGTGGCTAAGTGAGAGTAAATGCAATAAGGGGAGGGAAGAGTGGCATAAAGTGAGAGTATATGCCATGAAGGTAAGGAAGAGTGGCAAAAGGTGAGAGTATATGCAATAAGGGGAGGGAAGAACAGTGAAAGGCATTGAGGGAAGCAGTGTTTACATGTGTGTGAAGGGTGTGACAAAGGTAGGATGTGGATGTATTGAGATCTGGTTGTGAATGGTGGGATAAGGAAGTTTAAGTGCAAGTGGGGGGGGGGGGAAGGAAGGGAGTATAAGAGAAAGTGGCAGGTTAAGAGAAAGGTAAAAGAGTTCAAAAAGGGAGGAAGTACGAGATGTGGTGAGATATGATCAATGAACTTCGAGAGAATAAGAAAATGTTTAAAAGGAGTTGAACAGTATCAGGAGAACAAGAAAACAAATGAGAACAACAGCAAGAACACATGGGGAAGTAGTAAATGGCAAAAAAGTGATAAAAAGAGATAGAGTTTCTCAAGGAAGAGGGTGACAATGTTACTGATTTGTAAGTCAGATGAAGTGCCTAGTTGAGTTTCTCAAGGAAGAGGGTGACAATGTTATTGATTTGTAAGTTGGATGAAGTGCCTAGTAACTGGAAGAATGCACAAATAGAGTACTTATATTATGAAAAGGTGATATGTATGGTAGTGTGGTGATTAAGAGGGAGGTGATATGTAGAGAGCATCTGACTGAAGTGGAGCAGTGTGGATTCAGGGGAGGCAGAGATGGACCATGTATTTATTTTCAAAAAATTTGGGAGAAATATTTGGAGAAAGGGAGTGAACAGTACGAGACATTTATCAATATGGATAAAGCATATAATAAGGTTGACAAAGAGGCCTTGTGGAATGTGCAGTGAATATATGAGATAAATGGAGTTACTAAATGCAATGAGGAGATTTTACAAGCAAAGTATGGCATGTGTGCAATTAGGAGGGGAGGAGACTGAGTGGTTCCTGCATCAGGAATGTGTAATATCACTGAGGTTGTTCAAAAAGTTCATTAAGAGAGCAATGAAAGAGTAGAGAAAGGATAGGTATACAAGGTACTAGGGCCAGGACATTATGTGAGGTAAATTAGTTGCTGTTGCAGATGACATAGGTCTGATGGTACACTTCAGAGGGAAAATCTAAAAGATGGTCAGAGTTAGGAAGAGTGTATGAACGAAGAAAGTTGTAAGTCTATGAAACAAAAGTAGGGTAATGAGGTGCAGCAGGGAGATAAAATAGGATGGTTTGATAGTAAGTTTGAATGGAGAGGACCGGGAGGAAGTGAAATGCTTTAGGTACTAAGAAAGGAGTGTTACAAAAAATTTTTCTTAAAAGCTCATCTGCCTATTCCTGATTCTTCTTTCCTAAGGAAGGAAATGGTGAACAAGCATGAAATGAAATAAAGTACATATTACTCTGAAGCTGTTAACTTGATCATAAATTTTCATATTCATCGCCATTTCCCACATGTGCGAGGTAGTGCCAGGAACAAATGAAGAAAGGCCACACTCGCTCACATCCATTCTCTTTCTGTCATGAGTAATGCTCCAAAACCACAGCTCCCTATCCACAACCAGGCCCTAGAAACCTTTCAATGGTTTACCATAGCTCCTTCACATGCCATGGTTCAGTCCACTGACAGCACATTGACCCCTGTAAACCACATCATTCCAATTCACTCTATCCCATGCACACCTTTCACCCTCCTCCATATTTTCAGGTCACAGTCATTCAAAACTTTTTCACTTTATCCTTCTGTCTCCAATTTGGTCTCACGCTTCTCTTTGTTCCCTCCATTTCTGACACATATATCCTCTTTGTCAACCTTTCTTCATTCATTCTCTCGATATGTCCAACCATTTCAACACAACCTCTTTGACTCTCTCATGCACACTCTTTTTATCACCACACCTCTCTCTAATTCCTTTCATTATTTACTCAATTAAACCACCTCACATCACATATTGTCCACAAAAATTTCATTTCCAATACCTCCACCCTCCTCCACATAAAATCATCTACAGCCCATGCATCACGTCCATATAATAACACTAGGACTACTGCACCTTCAAACATTCCCATTTTTGTTTTTCCAGATAACAATCTCTCATTCCAAACATTCTTCAATGCTCCCAAAACCTTCACCCACTCATCCATCCGTCCATCCTATGGCTCCCTTTGACATCCATGGTTCCATTCACTGCCATGTCCACTTCCAGGTATTTAAAACATGTCACGATCCAATTTTTCTCATTCAAACTCACACCCCAAGTAAACTGTCCCCCAACCCTACTAAACCTAATAACCTTGCTTTTATTCACATTTATTCTCAACTTCCTCCATTCACACCCACTACCAAACCCAGTCACCATCTGCAGTTTCTCACTTGAATCTGCCCCTAGTGCTGTATCATCAACAAACAACAACTAACTTCCCAGGCCTTCTTATTCCCTAGAGACCGCATACTTGCCCCCCTCTCTTCAAGACTCTTGTATTTACCTCCCTCACCATCCCAACGATATCAAACTACCATGGAGACATCAAACACCCCTACCACAGACCAACCTTCACCTGTCGTACATATACCTTACACCTTTGATTAAAACATATCACCACTTCTAGTAGCTTTCCTCCCACACCATATACTTGTAAGACATTCCACAAGGCATTTCTATCAACCCTATCACATGCTTTCTCCAGATCCACAAATGCCACTTGCTAATCCATTTGTTTCTGTATTTCTTACACTTTCTTTAAAGGAAACACTAATCCACACATCCTCTACCACTTCTGAAACCACACCATTCACCTCCAATCTGGTGATCTGTAAATGCCTTCACCCTCACAATCACCACTCTCCCATACAATTTACCAGGAGCACTCAGCAAATACCACATTAATTGAAGCATTCATTCACCTTTACAAAATGGCATTATAAAGCATTCTGCCAATCCTCAGGTACCTCACCATGATCTGTAGATAAAAAGGAAAATTGTAACTAACCAACAACAACACAGTCACCCCCTTTATTTAGAAATTCAACTGCAATACCATCCAATCCAGCCACCTTGCCACATTTAATGTTATGTAAGGCTTTCATCACATCTTCCCTCTTCAACAAACCACTCTCCATGACTCTCTCACTTTGCATACCGCCCCATCCCAAACACCCTACATCTGCCAACCTATCAACAACCACATCTAACAGTCCTTCGAAATACTCACATCATCTCCTCATTTCATCACTACCTATTACCACTTCCCCCTTTGCTGCTTTCGTCAATGTTCCCAGTTGTTCTGTTGCTTCTTGCACATTGTTAACCTTCTTCCAAAATATCTTATTCTTTCTAAAGTTTACTGATACTTGCTCACCCCAACTCTCATTTGCCCTCTCTTTCAACCCCCGCACCTTCCTCTTGACCTCCTGCCACTTTCTCTTATAACTTCCCAGTCATTTGTACTCCTTCCCTACAGTTATCACCAAAATGCACCACTTTTCTATTGCACTAGCAACTTTTCTTCTTTATTACACTATTCTCTATCCTTTCTAATATGCAGGACTGCCACCTTTCGCATGCCACATGCATCTCTCACACATGCCATCACTGCTTCCTTATAAATACCACCCATTCCTTATCCACTCCCTTTGCTTATTTACTTTCACTTTTTGCCATGCTACACTCAATCTCTCTAGTTGTTTCTTCACAAAAGTCTCTTTTCCTAGCTCACTCACTATCACCACTCCCTTCTCATTGATAATGTTTCCTCTATTCCAGAAACCTGCACAATTCTTCATCCTAGTCTCCACAAGGTAGTGATCAGACATCCCACCAGTTGCACCTCTCAGCACATTCACATCCAAAAGTCTCTCTTTTACACATCTACCAATTAATGCATAATCCAATAATGCCCGATGACCATCTTTCCTACTCACATACGTATACCTGTGTATGTCCCCCTTTTTTAACCAGGCATTCCCAAACACCAGTCTTTTACAACACAGAATTCCACAAGCTGTTCACCATTCCCATTCACTTTACTCAATACCCCATGGCATCCCAAAATTATACCCTCAACTGCCACATTACTCACCTTTGCATTTAAAATGCCCATCACTAATACACAATCTCTTGTAACAAAATTGCTGACACACTAACTAAGCTGCTCCCATGACACTTACCTCTCAAGATCTTTCTTCTCATGGCTAGGTGCATAAGCACTAATAATAACCCATCTCTCACCATCCACTTTCATTTTTACCCATATAAGTCTAAGGCTCACTACTTTATACTATTTCACACACTCCCACAGTTCCTGCTTCAGCAAGAGTGATACTCTATCCTCAATTCTTGTCCTCTCACCAACCCCTGACTTTATTCCTTTAACTTTTCCAAACTATTCTTCCCCTTACCCTTGAGCTTTGTTTCACTCAAAGCAGAATTTCCTGGTTTCTTTCTTCAAATATAATACCTGTCTCTCCTGTCTTCTCATTTTGGTTACATTCACACACATTTGAACACCCCATCCTGAATCTTCGAGGAGGATGAGCACTCCCCACTTGGCTTCTTCAATTCCATCTTTTAGAAACTGGAATACAAGAAGGGGAGGGTCTCCAGCATCCACTCCTGCCCCCTTTAGTTTCCTTCTACGACATGCAGGGAATATGAAAGTGGAATTCTTTTAACGGAGTTAAAATGACTTAAGTAATACTATCTTTTCCCAGTGACACTTAGAGTCTTGTAACACTTACTCAATGTACTCATACTTGTTCTCATTAGTGACTGGGATGTTTCCTCCATTTTCTTTCAGGTTGTGGGAAGATGTTCTTCCAAATGATTCTTCATCCACACTGAATGTCAAATCTAAATCTGCTGGGTCATTTTCCTGGAACAGATGAATTAATCTTTACTAAACTTATAAAATTTTACAAACAAAATTTAAAGTTCAATGAAAAATTCTGAGACTCAAAGGAAATAGCCTTCAAAAGATATATTACTTAGATAAAATCTTAGCTGATACTCATCGTCTCTTTAACTTCTAAGCCAATTTTGTTCTCTTTCCCATATTCTATCCACAAGTATGCATAAGTGTTTATCATATGGAAAATGCATATCAAAAGGTCAAATATTCACTTCAAATGCAGTAAAATCTTGTTGTGCAAACTTTCATTACTAGTAAGGAGTGCTAAGAATTACTGGGCCTCACGGTGACCCTGCTGACAAGGTGTGGGTGAACAAACAGCAGCAGTACAGATGAACATTCCAAGTCCGGCAACCATGGGGCCAAGCAGTTACTGGATTTCAGAAAATCCTGTATTCTGGGTATCAGCAATGAAGCGTTCCAGCAGAAACACTTTTTGTCCTATGATCTATTATAAACAAACTTAAGAATGCTGGAAAACCTTCTCTTAACATGTAAATGAAATAAATTTGATAATGTTTTGATAATTTGCTTTAAAACCCAAAACTGCAAATACTTGAATAACAAAATTCCTTACAGAATATCTCTACAATATGTCGTTAAAGAAAATACCAAAGAAAAGTAGTACAGTTTCCTCTGTATTGGTGTAGGAGGGGAATGAGTTGACAGGAGACAGCCATGCAGCATATGTCTGTAATAACACTCACCCAGTATGGATTACAGACTCCCTTACAGAATATTTCTATATCAATTGTTATCAAAGGAAAGCCCAAAAAGGAGTATGCTTTCCTCTATATTGGTGTAGTAGGGTACTGAGTTAACAGGGGAGGGCCATGGATTCTCCTTATTTAAGCAAGTATAAGATAATTAATTTTTTCTAGGTGTGATTTATGCATACACCCTAAGCACATTACATATTTTATGGCTTACTTTCCATCCAAGATCTTGCACATCCAATATGTGTCGTTTGCATATCTTTTTCACATTTTACAAGATCTTTTACATTATAAGTATTATCTACTTATTTACATATCATTTACACACACACAGCATTATTCATAATTTACCAAGCTATTCATATCCTAAATAATACAGAAGGTCCAGAGGAGGGCAATCTATGATGGTACCAGAATTATGTGGGCTAAGTTACAGGGAAAGACTAAGGGCTTTAACTTTGTCCAACCTGGAAGAGAAAAGAGTGAGGGGTGATCTGATCACAATCTTTAGGTTCTTCAACAGATTATGTGGACAGTGAACAGTTGTTTGAGAGATGTAGGGACAGAGCAACCAGAGAACATAACATAAATTAAGCAAGATACTTGTTAAAAGAGATATAAAGGTGTACTTTTACAGTATAAGAGAAGTGGATGAATAAGAATAGTGACTGGGACATTGTTAATGCAGACAACATACATAAATATAAAAAGTACAGTATAAGCAGGTAACTACAAGAATGAATGAGAACACATAAGCCTATTTTCATCAAAGTATAAACAGTATCATGAGGAAGTGTTATTTCTTCTATCAGAAAACTGATTACAATAGTTGCTGTATAAATATGCCTTCCAACCCTCAATGTACACATGTACTCCCTCTGACAATATATGGTTAAATATGATACATGATATTTTTACCATTTATGCTATAGGTTGCTTGTGACATTTGCAGATAAGATACAGAATCATATATTAGCTCGAAATTTAAAACGCTGCCACCAAAATCTTTGCCAGTCTACTGGCATGTCACAGGTGCCAAAGGAAACCAGTGTATTGGAATGTCACAGTCCAAAGGTTAATTCTTAACTTCTCCCATTTTAATGAGGTAGCATTAGGAACAAATGAACAATGACCTCATTTACAAGCATCCACTATCTAGTTTTCACATATAATGCACAAGTATGAAATATTGCTCACACATCTGTGGTGGCTCATCCTATACCTCTCTATTAACTAGATTGGATTCAAAAGCCTTTGTACATCAATCCTCCTGGCATCAACAGCTCTCCTCATTCTTCCTTTACCATAAACCATGATGGTGCTGCTCTCTATTCTACAGGTATTATTTTGGCCACTGTTCTTGTTAGCTGTCTGTATGTGTACCCACCCCGAAGATTTTGGACCCATGACACATGTCTGGCTGATGCTATCTACCTATTTACATCTCTGATGCTCATTCCCTAAGGGAACTCCCATCAAGGAGGTTGCCATAGCAAAACTCTCTCAATTTATCCCTGTCCTTACATGCCTCCACTGCAAACACTATTTTGTGCATTCTTTCCCCATTTCTCTCCCTCCAGCAATCTTTCACTCTATTTCCCCATATGACAGGTGGTCTTCCTCTTACACCAACACCTTTAATTGTACTACCATAAATTTCCCTTGTAAGCTCCCCATCTTGAGTCCTTTCCATATGCCCAAACCACCTCAGAGTATTATGTTTCATCCACTCCATCACTCCACAATCCATTCCCTACCATATCAAATCTGCCATACACTCCCTCATTACCTTCATTGCAAATAGTCATACCACATGCTCCTCTCAATTAACTCATTTCCCCAGCCTGGACTCTTCACCTCCGTAACTTATGTCCATGTTTTGGTTGCACAGGTCAGGGTTGCATGGAGAATGCTGTCCCTTAATCCTTTCTTCATTTCCATACTTACACATCTACCCTTCATTACTCTATTAAGGGATCCAATGACTCTTATACCCTGTACTGCTCTCTCCCTTATCTCTCCTTAAATATTGGCAAACTTACCCAAGATAGATCCCAAATAATGAAATTCTGTCTCCTTTTCCAGTCTTTATTCCTTCTTATCATTAACACGGTTTTGAACACTTTTAACTTTCTACTCTCACTTAAAATTGTACAATCTATACTTTCACTCTTTCCTTCCAAACACCATTACTTTACTTTTATTCACTGCCTATGCATACACAAATCATATAAAACAGCCTTCTGCAACTCCTCTTTACTTTTGGCAAACTACACGGTATCATCCACAAAAAGGCCTTTCACTAGCCATTGTACCTCACCACAACACTCCATTTCTACAACACTTTTCAGTAGTTTTGCTTTCATCCCTCTTATCACTCCATCCAAAACTTCTGTTTAACTCTCCATTCACTCTTACACATGCATTCGCTACTTTATAAAAGGCTTTCACAACATCCATCGGTAGTCTCCCTACCCGATACTGCTTCCCAAAGTTTCTGTGTGGAGACCAGCTATTCGAGGATTGGCTTTCATGATGCCTCTTTCTTCCCTCAAACAGCTAAGCTGTGGAATTCTCTTCCTTTTTATGTCTTTCCCTCTTAATACAACAATACTTCCCTTAAGAGTCAGGTCTTCAAACACCTACAGAACCCTGATTCATTTCTTCCATAAATAATCAAATGAACTCATATGTTGATTAATCATCAATACATTTATTAACAACCTTCCTCAATAAACTCAAACTTGGACAGGATATCTCAGTGGGGTAGACATAATCTAGGTAAGTTTAATGCCTTCCAAGACCCAGTTTCTACCCACCTCTATACCAAAAACTCCTGACAACTCTCATCTCTCCTTTAATAGTTCTGTAATTCCACCTCTTGATGCAATGAACATACTTGGTATTACTAAAATCCACACTCTTTCTTGGTAACCACACATTATGGAACTAGCTAAGTCTGCCTCTAAGAAACTGGGTGTCCTGGTTAGGTGTTGACACTTCTTCTCTTCAGAACAGCTGCTTCGTTTATACAAAGGATTGATTTGTCCTTGTATGGAGTACTGCTCTCATGACTAGGGTGGTTCTGGCTCTGCATCCTCACTTGACAGAGATGAATTGAAGGCAGTCTGACTTATAAACTTTCCCAGGCTAACTTCCAAACCTAACCTTTCTTACCATACACCATAATGTTGGTTCACCTTCCCTCTTCTATATGTATTACTTTGGTTTTTGCTCCCGAGAGCTGGATGCTTGTGAGCAACCACCACTTGCTAGATCATGTAATACTTTGCAAGCTGCTGTGTCACATGATTACTGTGTGGCTGTTGGCAACTCAAGGGTGGGCTGTTATGATCCTGTTTCTTTCCTCACTCCTCAAAGCTTTGGAACTCTCTACCTTCTCATGTCTTTCCTAATAACTATGACCCGGCACATTTTAAAATACAGGTTTTTCATTTCATCCAAAATTCATAAATATTTTACCTTGTCTATTCTTTTTCCCTTTCATAATCCTCTCTGTATTTCAATTAAGGCCCATTCTTGATGTGGACTTTTGTTCATGACTGGAGCCTTCAATATATACAGTAAACCCTCGATTTAACAGACATACGTGTGTGTGTGTGTGTGTGTGTGTGTGTGTGTGTGTGTGTGTGTGTGTGTGTAAGTGTGTGTGTTGACATGCAGGAGGGTGAAAAACATGCATGGAATAGAGTGAACTGGAACGATGTGGTATGCTGGGGTCGACGTGCTGTCAATGGACTGAACCAAGGTATGTGATAAGTCTGGGGTAAACCACAGAAAGGTCTGTGGGGCCTGGATGTGGATAGGGAGCTGTGGTTTTGGTGCATTCACATGAAAGCTAGAGACCGAATGTGAGCGGATGTGGCCTTTTTTCATCTGTTTCCTGGCACTACCTTGCTGATGCTGTGTCCTGTGGGGCAGGATGGCGCCGAGAATGGATGAAGGTGAGCAAGTATGAATATGTACATGAGTATATATGTATATGTATGTTTTATTTTATTTTTATTATACTTGATCGCTGTTTCCCGCGTCAGCGAGGTAGCGCCAGGAAACAGACGAAGAAAAAA